>JAILXH010044796.1:0-17025 GCA_023558415.1 Piaractus mesopotamicus
TATATATATATATATATATATATATATATATATACATATATATATATGTACACACATATATATATAGCCCATGAAATAATTAGATTTAGCTCTGAATTCCTGTGTATACTGCAGCTATGCAATTTGGCATCAATACACCCACTTAACTATGCATTCACTCAGTAAGCTGCTGAGGGTCCACTTATCAGAGCAAGCTAAACAGATGCACACACACACACACACACACACACACACACACATTAGCACACACAAAGCTGCTTCTTTCTCCTTCTAGCTCTTGCCATCACCATGGCGACAATCACATGGGTCCGCTGTCCCCGATTACTTGACCCACCCCCTCCCCTGCCAAGCGATGCAACTCATCTCCATCATACTGCAACCCCCCAGCCCCCCCCATACACACAGATACACGCACACACAAACACTGCTCTCAACTGTTTACTGCTGCACCGTTTAAAAGCTTGTTACGTAATACCTACAGTCTACAGGCTATGCACAGGAAGGTATGCCAAATATAAACGCCACCCACATCTCTATCTTCGCCTTGTCTTCAGAATGTCTTGCAGGCTTGAACATTAGCCCGTGCAGCTCCACTCTTATAGCAGTGCTAACCCTTTCTGAGTGGGGCAAGGATGAGGTGGCAGGTTGAGTGTTGGTATGCACCCCTCGTCCTCTTGTCTCAGACTTGCTCAGACTTTCTGGGTGTGCTGAAGGGAAGAGAGATGAGAGGACAAAATAAGGAGCATAATGCAAGATCCTAGACTCTGAAACATCTAAATACGTGGGTATGTTGAACAAACAATGGATTATACATGTGTGCACAGCTGAGCATACATCCATGCAGATGTTACTCACCAGGATATATTTAGAGACACAGAGAGGGGTCAAAAACTCAAATGAATATATTACATCCAAATGGCAATTACACAAACAAGCACGCACACTCTGGGAGATGTGAAGACACTGCGTTACGTAACTACAGCCATGAATCAGAATAGCTGAGAGCACATTTGCATGAGGATGTCGCTGGCACTTTTACAGCCTTAAAATGGCAGAATGTTTGCAAATAATCAAAGCATCTCTACAAAATCTTCTGTTTTAATGTTATACTTAAAAACATGCATATGGATGAGAGACCATATCCATTGCTTACCAATGATGACCTGGCACCATCTGCCCTGCATTTATCTACTGATCTTCTTGCACTAATTTACATCTGTGCATTTTCTTCTTGCACTAATTTACATCTGTGCATCGCTGCATAGCCATGTAGGTCAATGAGGGCTTTGGCAAAGGCAAAAGTGATTCATCCTTCAGAGTCCCACTGTAGTGTCTGGCCAAATTTCGGGCTCAATTCAGGGGCCTAAGCTGTTATCAAGAGGAAAAGAGGAATGTAACAAGAAACAACACAAAAATAGTATGAATAATGAGGAATATGCAAGCATATTAAATTCATGTTGTATCTTGATCCATAGTTTGGTATATAAATAGCCACAGAGTACAATATACTGGTTTGTTTTATTTCATTTCATTTTATTTATTTATACAATTTGGCCAGAAGTATGTGGACTCCTGACCATCATACCTATATGAGCTTGTTGGACATTCTATTCCAAAAACATGGGCATTAATGTGGAGTTGGTCCCCCTTTGCAGCTATAACAACTGTTCTGAGAAGGCTTTTCACAAGATTTTGCAGTGTGTCTGTGGGAATTTGTTCCCATTCAGTCAAAAGACCATCTGTGAGGCTGAGAATATTCGGCTCACAATCGACATTCCAATTTATCCCAAAAGTGATCAATAAGGTTGAGGTCAGGGCTCTGTGAGGGCCACTGGAGTTCCTCCACACTAAAGTCAATAAACCATGTCTTTATGGACCTTGCTTTGTGCACGGAAGCACAGTCATACTGAAACAGGAAACCCTGAAAAACAGCCCCAGATCTTTATCCCTCCTACACCAAACACTAAACTTGTCGGTACTGTTCTCTTGGCATCTGCCAAACCCATATGCATCCACCAGACTGTCAGAGAGTGAAACATGGTTCATCACTCCAGAGAACACATTTCCACTGAGTCCAGTGGTGACGTGCTTTACACCACTCCAGCCAACACTTGGCACTGCGCATAGTGATCTTGTGCAGCTTCATGACCATGGAAACCCATATCATGAAGACACACAGTTCTTTGTGTTGCTGCTCCTAGACGCTTCCATTTCACAACAATAGCATTTATAGTAAACGAAGATCTAGCAAGGCAGAAGTTTCACAAACTGACTTGTGGCAAAGGTGGCAAGCTATAATGATGTCACGTTTATATGGACAGCCCATTCTACTGCCACTGTTTGTTTGATGAAGATTGCCTGGCATTGTGCTTGATTTTATACACCTATTAGCAAAGAGTGAAGCTCAAACACCTGACCTCAATAATTACGAGGGTGTCCACATACTTTTGGCCATATAATTTATGTAATATACTTAAGTATCCTATTTATTTTTTGCGTTTTTTATGTCCTGTCCCACTTACTTTCTCAGTATCTTGACTGCTGGCTGTTATTAATAGTGTAAATCAAGTCATGAACACTGAATAACTGAATCAGACAAATGCGTAAATCAAGAAGAGATAAGAACCGTGGCTTTGGAGGCAAGATACTGGCAGCAGCAATTGTTTACTGTGACAAAGGGAATTAGTTTTGCTCCAGTTGGCCTTCAGCTTCACTGACGGCTCACCTTTTTCGTGTTTACCTCCATAAAACCTGAGCTGCTCTACAGATTACTGTATAATATTTCTTAATTTTCCATAGTTAAATTAGCTTTGTCTCCTTGCTAATGTTATGAACATACGCCCCTTTATTGATTAATAATTGAAATAATGTCTCGTTCAAGTGCTTCTTTTAGATGGAAACAAGATCCGGATATCAATAGCATCTAAAACGGGTGCAAATGTGCGGCCTTGAAAACATGGCAGCTGGAGACAGGGATTCTACTTACCTATCAGCCTCTGAAATGCTTTTTTTTCTCATGGGTATGGAGGCTTGCCTGGTTAAAAATGTAAACAAACAGGGGGACTGAAGGACAGCGTGAATGACGTCATCTGAGGTGATGCTCGAGGATGCAGTGGCAGAGTTTCACCACAGGGGGAGCAGTAAGAACACAGCAGAGAGGATGACGAGATTGCTGGCTATTTTCCTCCCATGCATGCTAATTTTCTCTTTCTGACTTTGTACTATAAAAGACTGTCTTTCATTGTTTGTTGTCAGAGCTTTACAGAGAGTGACAGAGCGAGAGCTCCTGTGAGAGGACCATTTTAAAAAACATTTGAAGATCTACAGGCATATGAAATAAACCCTGAGCTGTTGTGCGTATATGTGACTCCTACAGCTCTTTGTCGAAAAAGCTAATGAGATGTGAATGAATTGTCAGGAAGCGTGAACTGGATTGCAAAATGTCCGGCGTCTTGTTATTGTTTACTCCCTCGCCTCCACTCCAGACGACTCTCCAGACTGACACGCCTCATCTGTTATGAACAGCCTGCCCAGTCTGTCTGATGCCCAGCCCTCAAACAGCCCCACCCCTCCTTGTGCTCTCCTAATCTCTCATAGAAGAGTGAGTGAGATAGGGCTGTTGTGTGATCAGGTCGTCCCCATTTATACTGATCTAGGATTCGTCTACCAAAACTAAAGCTCATAAAGCAGTATGGCTCGTCCAGACAACTAGTCTCACCTGAGCAGGCTTAGTGCAAATCACTCAGATGGGTTACAACTCAGCTGATGGACGATCTTTTTCACCTATTTAGATCCTAAACTTCGGAATACTATGGCAGATAATATTAGGAATGCAACCTCATTCATTGTTTTTAATCTGTAAGGTTTCATTACTTCAGTTTCTCCCTTAACTACATAAATTACGAATTATTTTCACAGCAGGTATGACATACACTCTTATAAAAATGTGAGATCCTCAGGGGTTCTTTAGTAAACAGAATGGTTCTATTTAGAATCATGAGCTCTATACAGAACCACCTCTTGCACAAAGGGTTCTTTGCATGGTGAAATGGTTCTTCAGAGTGATGGAGAATGTGTTGTTTATATTTCTAAATAAACCTTTCTGAAAATGGTTCTATATAGCACCAACAAAGGTTCTTTTATTGTTACGATGTTAAGCTTGTAACAATAGAAGAGCCCTTTTGGTGCTACATGGAACTATTTTCCAAAAGGTTCTATTCATAACCAAATCCAACACATCAATCTAAAGAACCATTTCACCAAGCAAAAAAACATTTAAGCATGTAATCATTCTCTATAGAACTCATAATTCTCTCTCTTTTAAGGGTGTAGTAGTTACTGAATATGAAGTATTAGAATTAATACATGAATAAAAAGCCTTTAGCCAAGTGGTTGAACCCAGATGAAAACATACTTGTTTATGCCTAGTTTTATTGTAACTGCACTGTTATTTTATAAACTTTACTTTTTCATATTGATAAAAATATTTTAGCCATATAATGTCTTGCTTATCTCTGTGCAAATCATTATGGGACTTTATATATGTTAATTATTTGTGATTTTATTTTTTAAGTATTGCATTTAGTACTGCACAAAAAGCAGCAGACCACCAAAACTGACACCATCAGTACTTAATACTTTCATCTTTGAGAGAAAATCAAGCTCCACTTTTGCTTCAGATCTGTAAAAATCCACAGGTGCTTCTGTTCATCCTTCCACTGTGAGAAGACTCAACTCAACATTATCTGAAAGGATGTGTAGCTGACAAGAAGCTGAGAAAAAGAAACAGACAAAAATTGTTCTCAGAATAATACTGGCCATGCTAGAGTCCAGACCTCAACATTATTGAATGTGTTTGAGATTACTTGGATTGTGAGAAGCAGAAAAAACTTCTAAGACTGGCCTTTTGAGGTGTGGAAATATCTATGCAGATTTTCTTAAAAAAACAAATAACAATAAAAGAATAATAATAATAATAATAATAATAATAATAGTAATAATAAGAATAAGAATAATAAGAAGAAGAAGACGAAGAAGAAGGAAAAAAAAGAAGAAAGCACAAAACTGACCTCAGACCAGGCTCAAATGATGCCCTGACTGTAGTTGCTGTTGTACAGTGCAGTACAGTGGTGGATGAAATGGTCTGAAAGAAACAGTGGTCTTATTCAGCTCCAGCACAAAAGTAGAGCACTCTGCAGCAGAACACTCTCGCTCTCAACACTGGATTGGCTCTTTTTGCTACTTTAGAAACTCTCTGTGTTTTCTTTTTCCTCCTAAAAGGGCTGAGGCTCTAACAATGTTCAAAGCTTTGCACTCAGTACACCAGCAAATCTACCCTCAGGTTTTTTTCTGTTTTGTTTTGTTTTGTTTTTTTTATGGGTTAGGACAAGTGGACGTGATGTTTAAACATATTAAAATTGGGATTGACACATAAATATTGCAGGCATAACTGTCTCTGCGACTGATGCATAAAAAGTTCCATGGCTGGACCAGAATCAAGTTTCTCTAATTTAGTAATAAGCCCAAGCATTTTTCAAGCATGATGCACGGTCCGCGACTATAGTTCACAGTCTGCAGCGTACACTTGGGCTGTCTGGCATGTCAGGACACTGCTTGCAATGTTTTGGGAAGAATTCTTAATGAGCTGGAGGCTTTGTGGGTGAGGAGGCGTCTCCATGGCGACAAGAAGCCAGGCTGGACAAAAACACAATGGTCAGCCCGAGACTGGGGGGTAGAGGAGAGTATGAGTGTGTGTATGTGTGAATGCTGGTATGTGGTAGAGGATGAATCAGTCAAAACAGCCATTAAGTAGAAGATATTTATTTTTCGTGAGATATTTCTGAGTGATATATAATAATCCACTTCCATTGGTAGGGGGAAACCACTTTTATTTCAGATCTAAAAAATCTACAGGTGTTTCTGTCCATCCTTCCACTGTGAGGAGACGACTCAACACTATGAGGTGCAGCTGACAAGAAGTCGTTACTGAGAAATGAAAATAGACAAAAAAATTACTAATCAAACAGAGAAGCTGCTGGTATTCTCTGAACAATGGACTGACCACTCCAGAGTTCAGACATGAACATCACTGAATGTGTGTGGGATGATCTGGATTGTGAGAGGCAGAAAATAAAAGCAACTTCTAAGACTGAACTCTGGAGGAGTGGAAAAATATCCCTGTAGATTTTTTTGGAAAAACTGAAAGCTAGTCTCATGAAAAGAATGAATGCTGTCATAAGGGCAAAGGCTGGACACACTAAACACTGAAAAATGAGGCTTTGCGTGCTTTTCGGTTAAATAAATGCTTTTTCCTCTTCCTGAAAAGTGAATAGCTTAAATGTCTGTTTTGACTGGATATTAAATAAACGAAGGACATTCTCTGACTTTTGGACAGTAGCGCACATTATAAACAGCCGAGCCCTGGACTGTCTATTCCTGACCTTTCCATCAATCAGCCAGAAAGGTCAGGGAAAAACGTGATTTCCATAAGTGAATCTCTGAAGTCAATATATAGCAACACAGTAGCTACTGGTAGAAGTTAACATCCACGCAATCTTGATAAACTGCCTGAACAGCTATGATAAATCTGATTTATGTAATTCTGACAGTCACCACTGATGGATTTCTGAGTGATATTTAGGTTGATTCTGTCTCCACTAACTACACTAACTGCACACAAGATGTATATAGTTCATGTAGTCATAAGGCAATTCAAGACTACTATAGCTCAAAACAGGCCTTCTGGTAGTTCTGCTCACACAGGCTGTCAAGCACTCCACTGTTAAAAACAAACAACACATAACAATGAACCAACTTTGAAAATAAGTGGCTTTTATCGTAAAACCTATTTACAGCTTCTCATTTGAGGAACTCCAAAGGACTTCTGTTCTATTCTTACTCTGCCTTTCTGTGTGCTACCATTCTACACAATCCCCTGCAGCACAGCCAGACTGAATTTTTATGAGACTCAAACTTCAAACTCAGGATTAGTGCGGCTGTGACATCAGAACTCTTGTGCATCAGAGGAACCACTGGAGCCCGTCCACAGTTTCCCAGCTACCAAACATCTTTCAAATACAGGCCACAAGCCAGTACTTAGCTTACATTCTCCACTTGTTGCTTAGTTGCAGGACACTGTTTAAAATCAAGACAAAATGAAATGGTTTCTCATTCAAATTCAACTGCTGAAACTATAGGCTTATTATTCAGTTATTATTATTTAGTTAATTCTTAATAATACTTATTTATAGTTACTCATTAATTCATTATTCCTTAATGAGATCTTTGTCTAATTACTATGAATTACTCAGTAATTACAGTGTAACTAACATGTAACATGTGTTTGTGTTCAGTCACAGGAGCATTACTGAGGTCAGGTACTGATGTTAGATGATTAGTTCTAGATCACAAACTCCACTCCAACTCATCCCAAAGGTATGATGGTGTTCCACAGCTCCAAAGCTTTACACCCCTTTAGCTGATGTTTGGGGGCCTCAGGTAAGGCATCGCCAGAGCATCCCATTCTATGGGCAGTGCTTTTCTATAGAGATTATACAAGCTGCGAGTTAAGGTTAGGGTTTGCTGTGGGTCCACTGTTTCATAGCCAATGATGGGGGTCTTTATACCCCACTAGGCAATGCTTAGCACTGGGCTCCAGAGTGTCCTATTCTTTTGGCTATGCTTTTCTGGTGAGGTTAACCAAGCTGTGTTTGCATACTTAAATCCTTGTATCAGCAATAGGTGCACCTGAAAGTAGCTGAATTCATTTATTAGAATGGGTGTCTGCATAATTTGGACATAGTGTTTGTAGCTATCAGAATGAATGATTGAAATGTAGGCTCTTGGAAGTGCTGTAGTTCAACTGCACAACAAAATTGAGGTTGAACCCCTCCTTTGCTGATTTAATATGCCTTTTACGGCACACCCTATTTTTTCTGCAAAGCCATAATACTTCCTATTGTGTCTATCCACAAAACATCTAGGGCAGAAACAATATCTGGTCTTTGTCATGCTACTGAAACTGTGTCAGGACCTTTGTTGAAGTTGACAAAAAAAAGACGAAGTGTTGTTGATTACTGTCCCTGTGTGAACACATGACATGTGGTTCAAGCCACAGAGGCTGCATCTGAAAGGGGTCTCTATTTAACAAGCTGCACTATATGTATCATTCCATCACATATTTTTTACATACTAAACATATTCAAAGTGTAATATATAAACCCAATTGCAAAAAAGTTGGGACAGTAGGTAAAATGCAAATAAAAACCCAAAGTGGTGATTAATACATTTACTTTAACCACAGAGACAAGATAATTAATGTTTTATCTTATCAACTTTATTGTTTTTGGTGTAAATATACACTACCACTCATTCCAAAGTTGGGACAGGGGCCGTTTAAGACTAGGAACATTGTATATTGTTCAAAAACATTTTCAATGGATGATGCAATTACACTTGGATATAAAAGCAACTTCCAGGAAAGGGTGAATCTTTCATGAGCAAAGATGGGTCACAGCTCATCACTGATTGGCTGAGTAGCGTCACGTGCGATATTTACAAAGCATGCGTTTGGTCTGTGAATCTCCCAGGCCGCTAAACTGGTACCGCAAAGGCTAGAAAAGTTACACCAATTAAAATAAGACCATCCCGTTGAAATTAAATAATTCCCCACAATTTCTTGGTTATAGGTCCAGGTCCACATAGGACAGCGTCTGAGTCCGGATTCGGACTGCAGTCCATCTATTAGTGACCTCTGCTCTACAGGATAACATCAAAAGATTCAGAGAATTCAGAGAAATCTTTGTGCATAAAGGAAAAGGTCAAAAACCACAAATGAATGCCTGTGACTTTTGACATGCTTCTTTGATGGATATCACTAAATGGATTCAGGAAACTTTAAAACAAATGCAAGCTAAGGCTGCACTATGCACAGTTGAAGTCATATTTTATGGGCTCGGGCTCATCTAAAATGGACTGGAAATATTGGAAGTTGTGTTCTCTGAGCTAAAGAAGTTCAGCATCATCCAGATTGTTACAAGCATAAAGTTCAAAAGTCAGGTGTCTGTCATGGTGTTGGGAATATTAGTGGGTAACCTTCACATCTGGGAAAGCACCATTAATGCTGGGCACATTTTGGAGCAACATATGCTGCCTTTTAGACACCATCTTTTTCAGGGATGCCCATGCTTATTTCAACATGATAACACCAAACTACATCCTGTATGTGTTACCACAGCATGGCTGTGTAATCAGAAAGTGCAGGTGCTAGACTGGCCATTGAAAACCTGTGTTGTATTAAGCTCAAAATATCCCATTGCTGCCATACTGAATAGTATAGAAGAACTGCACAAAAATTATGCTTTTAAAATCAGACCACTTTGTTTCTTTAGTCCTCAAACATTTATTAAGTGCTGTTAAAATAAACCTTTTTTGGAACATCTTCCAGGCATCAAATTTGGAATGAGTGTATATTTACAACAAACACTTTCATAAAGTAAAATAAAATAGTGTTTTTGTAACATTTTCAGTTTAATACAAGTAAAACATTAGTTATCAATGCTTTCTGTTTTTATCAGTATTTCACACACTGTCTCAACATTTTTGGATTTGGGATTGTATATGAAATAGCTTCTGAATGAAGTCACACAAAGAACTGCAAACATAGTGAGGAGGATATGGCTGTCAAAGAATTACAGGTTAAGTTCAACATGGTAATAAAACATGGAGGAAGTTGTGTGGTGGATCACATAACCACTGCAATGCTGTATGCGCAGTCAGCAGGAAATGAGTGCTGTGTGCAATTGCCTATAACTAACTTTCCTCTGATACTCAGGGGTCACCACAGGGTCACAGATTCATTATAGCAGACCAGTGCTATACACTGACCAATCTCAGGAGAGAAAGTAACAGTCACTGTAATATTTCACAGATTTTCTGCTGAAGTTTCATTAGTCAGCTCTGCAATGCTAAACGTCCTAACCTCTTGAACCCTAAGGATCCATAAGTCGGCTCTGATTAGCTCCTTACTTTTTTTAAATACATACTTTTATTTATATTTGACCTGGGCCCAAATTCTCACAGAGCAAGTACTGTTTGGGCTAGGCCCTCAACATACCCCTCACCCCCTCCCCTTACCCACAAAACACTCACTTATTATCAGATACACTCTCTCATAAATATCCACTTGACAGTCTCATCCAATCACACACTCATTCACAGATCTGAACATATAAGTCGACATTGAACTGAATTAATACTGGTGATTATAATAAATCATTCCAAACAAGGAATGTTAGCTTGGTGCTAACATAACATTGTAAATCACATGGGCTGTATGGCAGAAACTGGTATAATCCTTAAAGTATGTTTGTAAAAACGGAGCATAAAATACTGTGTGGATAACAGTTTTAGTAAATAAGAATCTTTTCAAAGTCCCTTTCTTTCCCTCAGCAGGGGCTTTATCAGTTGAAGGCCAAATGTTCAATTGAATTCATCCAAAGTTATCTCACTGACCTATACTCTGCCAGCTCTGGTTTTGGCTGATCTGGCCTGCCAGGTCAGGTTAACCCTCAGATTTACAGTGCCCGGCTGGATCTCTTTTTCCTTTCACACTGGCACAATGTCCAATCTCATCTGGGGTGATGGACTGCACCCCATGGAGGTTGGCAAATAGGTTACGCCTTGCAGTAATTGGACTGGATCGTTTAACCTTGGAGAATCCGCTCCAGGGCTGTTGTTATGTCATTTCACTAATCCCTCATCACTCTTCTTGCCCGCCCTTTTACTCATGACATGGAGATAGGACTCTTAAAATCTGTACACATCTATGGCCATCTGTTTTATCTGACTGTGTGTGCGTTTGTTTGTCTGGAGGATCAGTCTCTAGGTGCAGTGCAGCTGCAACATGCACATGGTCCCCTCTATTGTATGTGTATCTATGCAAGCCTACTGCATAAGCAGATGAATGGAAAACCACTATTTGAATAGTAAAATATAGGCTGGGTCAGGCAGTCTGTATGGGCCAACAACTCACCTGCCCACTCCATTTAAATCTTCTATGGACATTCACTGTGACTGCTATAGCCTAGTTGTGAGCCAGGACAACTCTAAGCTATGCTGTGCCTCTGTAGCCACAAATTCACTATTGATTTTCAATCAAAATGACAGATTACTGCTCCAACGAATACTCCCACTCTACAGTCTGTCCCTGAATCATTACAACACTGTTTTGTCCTATGCAGTACGCAGCCTTTTCACTGCTAGCAAAAGTCTGTAAAAATTTAAAACAAGTAAAACAACACTGACTCACAGGAACAGTAAATGTAATGGAAACATAGGGCAGGTACTGTATAGGCCCAGCTGTGTTGAGTTAAGAAAATGTAATTTTTTTTTTTTTTTTTTTTTAAGACTTATGTGGTTTTTGGCACTATACGATATACTATTATCTACAAAAGTAATATTCAGGAGTAATATTCAGGACTCAGGGTGGCTTTTAGTTATGCAAAGAACCTCTGTCTACTTATAGGTAACAGGATGTTATAAAATGTCAGAAACCATGTAAAAAGTCTATTTTACACATTTACATGATACTAATTGATGGCTTTTAGCTTCCATAACATTTTAAGTACATGAGTGTTTCAGCTCCCGTGTTAAACCACAGAAATATTTTGCCTGAACCATTGCTTTAATGCTAGGCGATTTTGTCAGAGAGTCTGGCTTAAGCATGCATCCCTCGCTGTGGTAGCCATGACACTGCAGCTTCGGTCACGCAAGCTTCCTCAGCCTGGCAGGCTGCGCTCAGTACAGTACAAATCAATCCCATTACCGCCATTATTGTGAACTTAAACAGCACCCTTAGAGGTGACTTTGTTTCCAGGAACTGTAGTGTTGCTTGAACACTTGAGAAGATTTTTATTTTAAGAAAAATGTTGGGGGACATTTGAAAGGTCCATGAAGTGACATTCTCTATGTTAGTTGTTGTTAGGTTGTTAAAAAGTGAAATGTATAAAACAAATATTTCCCAACAGGAGTCATTACAGTATCATGCATTTGGATTCTTTCCATTGCAGAATCACATTGCATTGTATTATGTAACCCCACAGGTGAACTCCAGGATTGTCTTGGCACAGAGGAGACGCTGCTCTGTTCCAACAGAACGTCACAATGAACTTGCTCTCTTGCTCCAGTGTAGTTAATTCAGTCTCCAAGATCAGATGTTCACTGAAGGCTTATCCTATCTGTATATAAGCTCAAACAAGATGATGGGCAATTCAAGACCTTTTCCAAACCTTTCACTAAACAATTAAACTAAATTGAACCTAACTCTCATGCAATCCAGAAGGTTAGATAGTAGATAGTAAAAAAGATTACATTATGATATATGTATTAACAAAATTAAAATACCAATTTTATTAATTTTAGTATTTCATAAAATGTGCCACCCAAAAAACCTTCATCATCATATAACATGGAAAGAAGGCAGACATCAATATCCAAAGGAAAAGACATGAAAGAAGCACATAATGTAGGCAGATTCTGTTTGTGTGTGTGTGTCTGTTTGAGAGAGAGACAGTGTGAGGCTGATGTATCTGTGTGTGTGCTGGCATTCTCAACACAAGTGCAATCCAAATTATACACAGGAAAAACACTGCAGGCAGAACATCACATCCTATTATAGAGAGAGAGAAGGGAAGGGCAAGCAGACAGACAGACAGACAGAGATACAGAAACAGATATAGCAGGGTCCAAAAGTCTGAAACCAAATTGGAAACCTGGGATTCTGAACAACAGAGTTTTAGAATTTTAAAATAAAACAAAGAAGAGACATGGGAAGCGAAATGAAAAAGAAATATTCAAGATTCTGCACTTTTTCCATGTCATTACTCAAAGTTAAGCAAATTTGCGATGTTGATGTGAAGACCATTAATACAAAAAAGGACAGATTTTTTAAAACCTTTCCTCTCCATTGAAGTACATGTTCAGCCAACTCTCAGGTAGATTTGATCTATCATCATTAGAGGCTTTTGCACAAACTTGTGGCATTCACGCCAGCTCAAGTGCATGCAGTCTGAGATTCTTAAATTTCTAAAATCCATGTAAATATGCTGATGCTGCCTTTTTTTTTTTTTGCCATTGCCGAACATTCCAATTATTTGCCTGTAAAATCTCCTTGGTTGCCGTCGTAATAGCCATTGAGACTGTCCATCTGCACTGTAAAGCGCCATCCAATGAGTTTTGAAGCATTTGGCTGAATCTAAGCAGATACTATAGTTCTATACACTTCAGACTTCATCCTTTTATCAGCTGTCACATCATCAATAAATACAAGGGACCCAGTTCCACTGGCAGCAATGCATGTCCATGCCATAACACCATGCTGACAGATGGGGTGGTATGCTTTATATCATGAACAGTTCATTCGTTTCTCCTTACTCTTCCCAACATTCTGATAGAAGTGGATGTTTGTCTCATCTGTCGATAAAATGTTGCAGAATTCCAGAAAAGTACAGGATTTTTTTAGATGTTTTTTTGGAAAATTTGAATCTGTTCTTTTTGTTTCTGAGGCTTATCAATGGTTTACATCTTGTGGTAAACCCTCTGCATTTACTCTAGTAAAGTCTTCTCTTAATTGTTGACTTTGACAAAGATATGTCTGCCTCCTGTAGGATGTTCTTGATTTGGCCAACATTGTGAAGAGGTTTTTCTTCATCAGGGAAAGAATTCTTGTGTCATCCACTGCAGTTGTTTTCTGTGGTCTTCTGGGGCCATATTGCAGAAACGTCTTAACTCTGAAATTTGATCTTATCTGTTTAGTCACCATGACAACTTCAGTTAGGACTGAATTTAGAACAGTAGCTATTACAGAAAAACAGTTCTTAAGTTCATAATCTTATTCTAACTGCAGATAAGAAAACAGTATTACAGAAACACCATAGCTAGACAAAATTTAGATAGACATATAGATAGATAGACAGAGAAGTAAAGAGAGGGAGAAAAACAGAGAAGGCTAAATGGCGAAAGAGAAATCAGTAAGCATTATAGTAAGTCAATAACAAATGACAAAAAAAGTGGCTGAACTATTTATTTAGCAAAATATATTCCCAGTGTACTTGACAGTGTAATAAATGCCCCGCTAGTGGGCAGGGTCCTGTGCTATTTCCCACTACCACCTGTTTGCTGTGTTAACTATGAGCACTAACTGGAAAGGTAAGCAGGGTCAGCAGTGGCCAGTCATTCTGGACCTAATCAATATTGCGCCATAGGGATGACAGTGTACCAGTCACGCTATGATACGGCCCATTGAACAGTGTCTGACTAAAGCTTCTGACTGTGAGGACATGCTGAGCGCCAGACCTAACCTCTCCACTAGCACAAACACTGACTGGACAGATATGAAAGATGCATCCATGTTAGGATGTCAATGCTGAGCCGCTATAATGATATATACTGTCCATCTATGAAAATGGACCAAAGTGTGGTGCATAGATTAAATCAGTAGAAGCAGCCTTGAGGCCTGAGTTCTGTTTATGATTTTATTCATTTTTAAAGATAACAGTATGTTATACAGTATCAGGAACCACATAAGTAGCTCTGTTTGAGATTACTTAACAACTCAACACAGTTTTAGGTAAATGTTTGATGATTTAGACACGTTTGCACGATGCTAACCTGGTGGGTTCTATTAGCTCCACTGAAAAACTAAAAAAGCAACTTCAGACACCATACAGTTGGCTGATTATCTACATTTGAGAAAAAGGGAGAAATGCATTTTTTGGCTAATAATTTTTATTTTTTTTTTTTGGCCAAACTACCACTTCAAGTTCATCATAACAATGAAGCACCATCGCTAATGCTACACAGCTCTTTGCATTAGTGCAGCACTTCGCTGATTCTGATTCACCCTTCATTAAGCTACTTCAAAAACAAGGCCCAAACATTCAAAGCACTTCTGATCTTGTGATCCCAAAGATGTTTTTCTCTCTCACACACTCACACACACACTCACACACACACACACACACACACACAGTCTAACAGAAGGCTCATTCTGAGACAGAAGAATCTTTCCTGCACACATATCAGCCCATTGATGTGTAAAGAGGACCGTCACAAGGCTCTGGCCACTTTCCTCAAAGTCTGCTCTTATGCTAAAGGAGCTGAAAAAGAGAGGCATGAGCAAAGAGAGAGAGACACTGACAAAGAGAGAGTTACAGACCCACAGACAGAGAATGGGGGGTGGGGGGTGGTGGGGGGGGGGTCAAACAGATAGACAGAGAGGGGTCTTTGTGTCTGGAGTGGAAGCTGCAGGAAAATGGACTATTTCCACTCTCTGCTAATGGCACACAGTGTTGGTTAAATAATTTTGATGGTGATAAAAATGAGCAAAAATCTCTTCAGTAAGAGAGCATACTAGATACACTGCCTGTCAAAAGTTTAGGGGCACTATTGCTATCTTATGAAATGGCAATTTCCTCCCTGTTCATTTAAAAAATATAAACCCAAATGATTTAAAAGAATAAAATAACTATTTGCTTATACTTTGAGTATATTTTAAAATATGCATCTTCAACCTATTTAAGTGTCTTGTGAGGAGAAGGTGTGAGATTTCAGTTTTCTTTTCCTAACTACTGTTAAAATCACTGATTTAAAAGCTTTGCACTGCTAACAATAATATAGCAAGTGCATCATTATAAATATTGTGTAATATATGTAATACTCTTATTTTGAAATTGTTGTAAGAATATTATACAATTATTTAATTCATTAAATTTCTGCTTAATTACATTGAATTTCTTTGCCTATTTCTATTTTGTCTTGTAAAATCGACCTATTCTATTGGCAGATAATTTTGAAATACTATTAGAAACAAGCAAAATTATTTGCATTATTTCTTGAATAAAGCAAAAAGATCCAGCAAAAAAATGATCTCTTATTTGACCTTATAAATTACTTAAAAGTAATTTTAAAAAGTCTAGAAAACAATCTCAAAATATTAACTGTATTGACTACATATAAAATGACTTCATCATGCCAAGATCTAATTTTTTGCCTGCAGCTGAGACATTTGAGAGCTAATGAGTGCTGCCATCACAACAAGGGGATACTTAATCTTTGACATGTATGCAAACAGAAAAGGCTTATAGTCCCCAAACTTTTGAGGGGCAGTGTATGTGCATGCAGTATCCTCTGTCCAAAAGTTCTGGAAACTTGACAATGATTGCTGAGAGAGTAATGTAAAGTGGACAGTGAATGTGTATTCTGAATGTGTCCTTATTCCACACAATTCTGTTTGGCATTCAGTAAAGAACGCTGTCTGGAAGTGGAGGTTATCTTAGGTATTATCAAAGTAATGGCAAATTAAGTACCCCATGCGATGCAATATCTGCTTTTTATAGCCCCTGTCGGTCCATGCTGGCATGCCGCTACTGTTACATAACACAGCTGAACCCCCAGCACCAGCATACAGCTCATTACATCCACACTGAACCCAAACAAACACAACCAAAAACCAAACAACTAGCAAGCAGCCAGAGTGACACGCATTAAAATGGTTTGCAATGAGCACATAAATGAAACTGAATTACCATTTTTATATATTTTAAAGAGCCCCATCACACAATCTCTCATTTGTTTTTTTTAAATATGTGTTGTATGTAGTATGTAAACGTTGCTAGTTTCAAAACATTCCATTCACTTCCTTGTTCATACACTGTTAGAAATAAAGGTTCTGCGCAGGTACATTTTTCATTTATCATGGTACAAACAATGTAAATATTGTTTAGTAGCTTTTTTCTGAGAACATACAGTCCATATTTGGAAACTGAAACAGGCCATTTCAAATATGTTTTTTTTTTTTTGTGATGTCATGAAAACTAATAGCAAAAAGGGTTCTACATAGTACCAAAGAAGGGTTCTTTGGCTTGTAATAATAGTGGAAGTCTCTTGGATGCTACATAGAACCATTTCTAAACGGTTCTATATGGAGCCATCTACAGCATATTCTCCATCAATCTGAAGCACCCATTC
>JAILXH010044809.1:0-10945 GCA_023558415.1 Piaractus mesopotamicus
GAGAGAGAGAGAGAGAGAGAGAGATACTGCACTCCTCCCTCAGGTATTCAGGTGCTCTGTCCCTCCTCCTCTCCTGCTGTGTATATAAAGGTGTGTTCCGCTCCCCAGCAGAGTGCTGTTCTCTCCTCCTCTCACTCCTCCATTCATCTCTCCATCAGCAAGCGCGACAGGCAGGTAAGAGCTCAGTCCACTTGAACACACCTCACAGCTCACAGCTCACAGCTCTGCTCCAATGCCAGTAACTCTCCTTACAGCTCACTGTTGCGACAGCGGCCTGATGATTTTGTCTCCTGCAGCCGTTCTTTATTTCAGTCTGTGTGTTTGTTTAATGTGATAAAAGTGAAACTGTGTGCTTGTTTTTAGAAGTGAGGAAGTGAACGCTGGAAAATGTGTTGAACTTGATTTACTTTAAAGTGAGACAGCTGAAGTTAAAAGGATTTCACCAGTCGTTAAGCTAATTGTATTTTCTTGTTTAAAGTAACTCAAACTGGGCTTAACGACAAGAAGGCCATTGTTTCCTTGACAACTAATCCAGTGTTAGTGGAGTGTGACTGAGCTTGATTGTTTGATATGCCAACACGAACAATACCTGCTGTCTCCTTCACCCTCAGACGCGTATCTCTCTGATGAACTGACCCTTTTAAAAGACAAATGTTTCTCTGTTGGATGACGGTTTCAGAGGTTTTTTGAGCTTCTTTTGTGAGCTTTGTTTCATGGTCCATGAAAAGCAAGAAAGCATCATCGCATTGGTCTATTAAAATGAAATTTGAATGCTGATCTAAGCTTTATTGTTTTATGATGGAAAAACAAGGACCTGTTTCTCAGTAGAAGTTAACTAGATCAGTCTTAACCTCTAGCTGGAGTGCTAAAACAACCACGCTTTACAGAGTGATGGTTTTCAGACTGACATAAGATGAATGGGTCAGTGAGGTGTGAAATGACTGGTGCATTTATCTCTGTAAAGCAGAACATAGTCAAGAATTCACCACTTTCTCTGAGCAGACAGTTAGTACAGGCTGTAAAATTCTCACAGATCAGAGCTGTGAGGTTCTCATTTTATAAAAAAAACTTTTATAAAAGACGTTTTAGCAACTTATTTTCTAGAACAGAGGCATTCTTACAATATTTAAGGGAATGGTTTGCTGAAAAATCATACACAATGTCCCACGTACCACAGACGTAACTGTTCAGCCAAGACACGTTTAGTGTCCATATTTCATGCCGTATCTAAGAAAATAACATACATAACAAATAACAAACACTAGAAGTCAACATTCACCCAAATCCTTTCCATAAATACACCTGCAAAACTGCATCAAGGTCTTCATGTGGTTAAGGACACAGTACACTGCAAATAATGGTGTCTTGTTGAGTAAACCTATCTTAAAAGTAGTCAATAAATCTAATATTTCTCCTGTTGAGATTGTTGTGAGCTTAATTGAAGATTATCTACCTTATTTCTAGACATTTCTTACTTGTTTTAAGTCATTTTATTAAGTAAAATTATCTCACCATATTGGCAGGTAATTTAGTTTGTTGTAAGAAATGTGAAAACCAGAATAGAGCAATAATTTTACTTAATACCTAAAACAAGTAAATAGTGTCAAATAAACTAGATAATCTTGTAGTA
This sequence comes from Piaractus mesopotamicus, assembly GCA_023558415.1. Taxonomy (NCBI): domain Eukaryota; kingdom Metazoa; phylum Chordata; class Actinopteri; order Characiformes; family Serrasalmidae; genus Piaractus; species Piaractus mesopotamicus. Next base: position 1,631 of record JAILXH010044809.1, read on the forward strand.
AGAGCACAACCATCTCAAAATGGGGAATATTACATATATAGACTAGGTTTAAGATCATTTTAAGATACCAAGATACCATTTTTTTTGCAGTGTATGACTTCTGTCAGCTCTAATAATGCAACCTTATGTAACAATTCTACCTTAAAATACGCACACACACACACATCATCTAAACCGCTTATCCAACTGGGTCGCGGTGGGGTGCTGGAGCCTATCCCAGCTGTCATTGGGCGGAAGGCTACCTTAAAATAACAGCTTCAAAATCATTTTGATGGTACACTGACTTACAATAGGCAGAATGTCGTCTCTCTCATTGCCACCCCAGGCCGGAACGCCTGCCACAGCACTATGTAACTTTGGAGGAGCGGGCACAAGACATTGTGAGAACACTTTACGGCACCACGTCACACACCAACAGCTATGGCTCTTCAGCTAGCTATGAGAAGAAACTAGCTCGGTATTCCCAGTGAAGACATCATGACAGAGGCTGAAAAGAGACTGAAGAAGACAATAGAGGAAGTGAGGAAGAGAAAAAGAGAGAGAGAGAGACAGAGCAAGAGACAAGACAAGAGTAAATCTCAGATTCGTTGGCGAGAGCTAAAAGTGATAAAAGGGTGCAGAACAGCATCACGGCTAACGGGAAAACAACGAAAATTCAACAGCAGAGTGTTCATCCCTGACAAAGTTATTTATGAAAGATTGCAACTTAAGCTGTAACCTTATCTGTGTCATTCCTGTCTCATGGAGTTTTGTAGTTTTTCTAGAAGCCAAAAGTCATCAAACTTCAGGCTAAGTTAGCATGCAAAGAAATAAACTCATCTCACGCCAAAATGTTTGGTCAGTGTTTGCCAATCTCACACCAAATAAGCCTTGAAAATTTGTAAACTCCTGTAATAAAATCCTGTAATGTTACTCTAGCTTGTAAGTCAATATGATTTTTTCTCTTTTGATATTGTCTTTGCCGGTGTTGTGTGGAATTGCGATTCCTCGGCAGAATCCGACTTCCCTTCGCGTGCACATGCATCATGCAGGCATGTGGACGCTACAGATTATACTCGCGATTTTAGTTGTTTTAAATAGAACAACTGAAATTGCAGAGTCTATATACCTGCGTGATGCGTGTGCACACGATAGGGAGCTACATTCTGTATCCTTCAGCTCATCAACAAACACACGTGTACAGCTGTCCGCGTGGGGGCTCAAAGTGTGAGTTGTATACACTCCGCAACCAATTCTCCCATAATGCTGCTTCAACTGTATAGTTGAATGCTAGGGCAACACTTGTTGTCTAAACTGGCTGCCCACAGCATTCAGCTACACAGTTGCTCATTTTTGTAGCTCACAGTAAGCTATAAGATGTCCTAAACCACAACGACTAAGTCTGTCTGGCATTAATGAAGACCTGGATGTGGTTTGACAGAGGGTTTGGGGATGTTTATTGAGCACATTTGTTTTGTATTGAGTTTTAGCTTTTTTTGTAATTTTGTAATTTAATTTTATGCACATTTTAGTACAGTATTTATTTGATGAGTTAAATTTTTTGGAAGAAAAGAAAAAGATAATACAATACAATGTACAACATAATACAATACGTTAAAATCAGCAAATAAACAGTAATTGTGCATTAAAATGTGTAGAGGGAAGGCCGTCATTTTTCCATGCAGTGTCTTGAACCACATCTTCTATGTTTCCATGTCTGCAGACATCATGACGTCCAGTATGTCCGTGCGGAGTTATTCCATTGGCCGGCAGCCCTCTTTCTCCAACCTGTCTCTGAGGGATAGTGTGCGTGGCCGGGCCAAAGCAGCCGTCTCATTTGCTGCGGCCAAGCCCCTCTCTCGCTCAGCCTCCATGAGCATGACCGACCTGAATGGCCTGACTAACCTGTCACTCAACGGCCTGGGCAACAGCACCAATGAGAAGGAAGCCATGCAGAGCCTCAACAACCGACTGGCCAACTACCTGGACAAAGTGCGCTCGCTGGAAAAGTCCAACGCTGACCTGGAGCTCCGCATCAAACAGCTGATGCTAGAGAGGGTCCCCAAAGGTCATGACATAGATGCCATGCTGGCACAGGCCCATGCTCTAGAGCAGGAGGTACTAACGCAGACAGAACCAGGCCTGTGCTCAGGTCCATCTCTGTTCACTAAGTCCAGTTTCATATCAACCGATGAGCAGACGCTGATCATCCAGCCACAAGCTTTGTAGAACAGTGATAAAATTACCTTGAGTCTAATGAGAAATATGTCAATATACCTTTGCTTAGAGGTTGTAAGTCATTTCAAATGTCCTTTATTTTGTATGTATCTGACAGGTCAAACTGTTAGGATAAACTTGAGGTTACTTTCTATAATCAAGCTAACATTAGCATCATGGAAAACTGATCATTAGCTATGTTTCCGTTGACTTTCTGTGCAAATTGCAAGCGCTGAAATGAAAATGTGTTAAAAATTGTGATTTTTTTTTTAAAAAAATGGTTCTATATAGAACCATATACAACTCATTCCCCATCAATCCACCTTTTTTGGTGCTACATCGAACCTTTTTCAAAAAGTTTTTATATAAAAACATTTACAACACATTCTCCATCAAACTCATGAACGATTTCACCATGCAAAGAACCCTTTAAGCATGCGAATGGATCCTGGTTCATGGTATACAGAACCACTGACTTTACCCTTAAAGTGCCATCTTTTTTAAGAGGGTACAGCCGTTGGAAAAAACAGCTCATTGTAGATACTGTGTGTATATATTCAACAGTCACGTCTTATGTAAACAGAATCATCAAAGTTCATTAAACTTCTGTACAAATGTGACTCATGTTAGTTTGAAAATCTGGACTGTGCCCGCATGAATTCTCAGGAAATGTAAAGTTTAACACACAAGAGTGCACTGTGAATCTCTGTTAGACAAGTTAGGCAGCCTCAGTGCACCATTAATAATTGTCAGCCGCTCAATGGACTACTCAAGACTGTAGAGTTACTCTTTAACATAGGAAGAATGTGATGGCCTATTAGATTAGAGCTGGAGCGCAGCCATGACTGCAGTGGTGAAAGTGTGATTTTAAAATAAATGGCATGAAACTGTGACGTGATCGCTATCTATGTGTGCGGTGATGATTTAAATGATAATATACTGTATTTGCTAATGCCCCCCAGGTCAGGAAGAAGACTTTGGAGAATGCTCGTATTATGTTGGAGATCGATAATGCCAAGCTGGCTGCAGATGACTTCAGAATCAAGTGAGTGGAAGCCTCCCAGGGCTAAAACTAATCCAGACTACACCCTTAAAAAACTTTAATTGGTGTGAAAGCTTTAGATTATGCGGTAGCAAACTGTGTCTATTAGACCTTGACAGAAATTGACAACATATATATTATATCTCGCAGTTTTACAGTGACTCTTTTAGTAAAAAAAAAAACAAAAAAAACAGTTCATACCATTTTCAATTTATACAGCTGACAAAAACGTGTTGGTTGGGCTACCCAATCGTTTTCACTTTCAATGATATATCTATGCCCTCCAGAAGGCCTAGAGTGAGTTTTTTCTCTCCTAACCTATTGCATAAGGCCTTCTGTCAAGCTCCTGAAGGCCCAATCAATCGGTAAAGTAACTTGGCTGTATCTACCTAGACACCAAAAGGCAAAAAAAATCATGATTGGACAGCTTTCCGCTGGGCGTTTCAAGATTTTAAATATTTTAACACTTCTCATTTCCAATCAAACATTGAAATACAAGCACCACTGCAATACTTGCAGAGCTTAATATTGCATGAAGCATGATTATTCTATGGAATAAAAAAGTTACAGACATGTATTACACACATTAGGCCTGAAGGCCCTGAGGATTCCCTGTTAACATTATATGGACATCCACTAAACTTTAAATAAGATTATTTTTTACTTGTACTTTTCATTTACAAAACTGGTTCTTTAAAGAAGCATCCATTTAAAGGTTCTCTAGGAAAGCAGAAGTCATTCTTCTATGGCGTTGGTCACAAGAACCTTTTACTGGTACCTTAAACTTTGAGAGTGTAAGAGGGTCCAACCTACATCTACTGTTCTGCAATGTTTAGTTCCAACTCTAATCAAACACACTTGATCCAGCTAAGCAAGGTCCTCCAGAATAGCTAAACACTGGAATGAAGTCTATTAGATTAGAGTTGAATCCAGGGTTTGGAAGAGGGTTTGGCATGTTTGATTTATACAGTGTTCTTCAGATCACATACACTTAATCCAAGAGGAGAGAGGCCTGGTAAAAGTATGTGTATGTTTCAGATGGGAAGCAGAAAGTGCCATGTGTCAGTCAGTGGAGAGAGACTGTGTGGCTCTGAAGAAGGCCAAGACAGACCATGACCAGATCATCGCCACACTGCGTGGAGACCTGGACAGCCTGAAGGAGGAGCTCTACTTCCTCAAGAAGAACCATGAGGAGGTATGTTCTCCCCATCCAGCCATGACATGACAGATGTAGGTCTATATCAGTTCCCACTGTCTGGGCACTTTATTGAACACATCTACCTTGCTGATACACTTCGTAGGTGGACAGTTAGAGACTGCAGCTCATCCTTTTCCTTGCACAATTTGCACATTGAGTGCATTTACATGCACTCAAGAATCCAATCGGATTTCTGCAGTTATCTGATTATTCAAATGGTCATGTAACCAGCATACTCTTAATCAGAGTAAGGTCTAGAAATCCAATTAAGAAATCCAAAAGAGAGAGCTGGATTTTAGCTCTTTTTATTAGCTTTTTTTAAAAAAAAGCACCAGCATGAAGTTTGGATTTTACATTACATCACGTCTTCTTCTGTGAGTCTATTGGCTGGTTGCAAAACAGAAATCTGATTATTGTGTGACTCATGTAGACCCGTAATTTCCCATTATCTGACTACTCAAGTGCATCTAAACATGTTGATACGATAACTGACATAATCTGATTTTCTGCAGTTATCAGATTATTAAGTACATGTAAACGCACTCATTGTTTTTACTAGTAGGTATAACACCAGGTGACAAATTACATTTACAGTTCAGTTAATTACCAGCGATTACAAAATCCAGGACTGGAAACTGGATTCAAGGCCTGGAATTGAAGACTACTAACCCTTGATAAGTTTCTGATCACAGAACCACTCTCGACCGGTTCAGAATGGTCCGCAACGATATCTTGTTAGTGGTGGTCCTCTGGTTCCATTGCTGAATGGGGTGGAAGGAGCGTGATCAATAATATAGCAACAGATGGGCTACACTGTAACTGTGAACCTAAAGTGGACCTATGGTGGCAATCCAAAATGGCAAATAGGTGTAGCAACAAATAGATGTTTCTAATAAACTGGCAACTTAGTTCATTTTAGACTAGAGGAGGCCATATTTCAAAGAATGGTTTGAAATAAAATACTATTGTTGCTAATAATGATGGGAAATTGTAGCAGTTAACATCATGTAATTGAGGTCGTGCTAATTAGTAGGGAGTAGCTTTCTTTATTGTTAGTCAAACTAGCATTCCTTTGAGGGAAGACTGAAATGAACGCTTGTTTGATATACAAGTTTCAGATCTTTGAGTTTGGGGTTGGCCAATAACGTGCCTGAATGATCTTCAAAAATGGCCGCCTTTGTAAGTGATAGACAGGCTCTTTGTAACCCAATCCATGTAGTAACTGAAGATGCAGCTCTTTCCTGCATCTACTTCAGAATTAGCTTCTTCTTTGTTACATTTGGTCTTTAGAAGATATTTTAGCTTTGTAATTATACCACCAAGTGAGACATGATTGACTTCACAGCTTGCCTCTGTGTGGATATACACTTTGACTCATCACATGATCATCATCTATCAAATGTTACTGACTCATGTTAAATGTTTAGACCTTTCTCAAGGCATGCAAGAAGCTTGTTGAGCTTCTTAAACTCAATCTTTATGTCTGTGAGTCAAGGGTTCCATGCCAGAAGTTTAACACACACCAAGTCATGTGCATGTGCATATTCACATTTTGTTTCTGGATACAACTGTTAGTAATGCAAGACACCTATCAAATATTCAGAGTGGATAAATAATGAAGGGGCTTCCGTCCACCCTAAACCTCTGTGTGGTTTCAGGTTCTTACCAATGGACCATATACACTCGTATGTACATACACATACCGCACCCTCCTGAGTAAACACTGAATTTACACACACTTAGCGTACTCAAATACGGAGATATGATGGAAAACACATACAGCTTATCCACTCTTATTTCTCTTCCTCTCACTTATTGTCTTCGTCAGATCAGTTCCTTTCAATTCGACTGAGTATAGATTTTCTGGTATGACTATATTAAGAAACACATTGCCAAAGCTTAGAAAGAGAATGTTTTACAGCTAAAAGCCAGCAGTACAGTCATAGGCAAAAGTTTGAGCATCCCAGTCAAATATTTTGTTGATGTTCTAAGTAAAAATAAGTTACACATCCTCTACAAAGAGCACATTTCAATGCACGATTACTATTTACTTGCTGAATTAAAAAAAAACAAAAAACGTAAAATGTGGCCTGTGCAAGAGTTGCTTTATTCACATGACAAATCACGCTATATAAACATTTGCATGGTCAAAGCATTGCAACAATCATACATACTTGCAAAAAATAATAATAAAATACATTATCTGCAAATCCTAACTTTCTGCAGGAGATAGATAACCTGCGGGCTCGGATTGCCCAGGAGGAGGTGAACGTCGAGGTGGACGCTGCTCGTGGCACTGACCTGGGCACAGTGCTGTCCGAGCTCCGCTCTCAGTATGAAGGAATCGTCCAGAAGAACAAAGAGGAGGCCGAGAACTGGTACCACAAGAAGGTCAGTCATATTCCACCTACTTGAGCTCATCTATTTATTCTAATGCTGCATAGCACCTTGTAGAATGTTGTATCCAAATCCAGTGCATGCATGATCACAGATGCTTCACATTTTCGCCCTATCTGAGCTCCCAGCTTTCTTGAGCCAGGTATTCATGTCATGATTGCTTGGTTTGTATGTGTTGGGAGCTGGTATTGAGCAAAAATGTGGACCGCCTGGGGCTCCCTGAGGCTGGTTTATGTTGTCATATAAGTCATAGAATTGGGTAAAGTGTCATGGTGCCATTCCTTTTTTTTTTGGGGGGGGGATGAATTCCATAGTTGTAACTGATTGCTCCTCAACAATACCTGTTTTACTATATTTGTGACAGTTTGTAAAATGTCTCATTGTGTAACACTTTCTTCCAAACTAACTCTTTCTGTGTGTTACACTATAGACCAAAAAGTTTTAAATCACTGTTGTCAATAAAATAACATGAGAATTAAGAAATTTTTAAATGATTTACAGAGCTGTAGATGATTACATAATTAAGAATGAAGAATTAATATCCAGAATGGGTGGATGGCAAATTCCTTAGAAAAAAAATGCACGCCAGTAACTTTAGTTTATTTTAATTTAATATAAACTTTGCGAATAGTGCAGTACTAATCTTATTTTATTAAGTTTTGACTGGAAACAGAGAGGTTTAATTGTTGAAATGAAATTTCTTCCAACGGGACATTGTCTAGGAAGAAACAGCCAAGCGAGCTCTACCACTGGCTAGGCCTTCAGAAGCTGAACAGATGGCTTAATGGGTTAAATTTGTCACTAACATAATTAGAAAGTGAGTACAGGAACAACCCATGAGATTAATTTAAATGATTTACAAAGCTGTAGATGATTCCATAATTAAGAATGAAGTTGTAGTGAAATTAATACTCAGAATACATTGTATTTGTATTAAAATTAAAAAAAAAAATAGATTAAAATCAGATTAATTTACTTACAGAAAATCACTGTAGTAGATAATTAGGGTATGTTATTGTAGATTGCATGTCCTAAAAAATGGAACAAAGCATGTGTAATTCCTTTTGGTGACTTGTTTACAACATTTCAATCTATATTGCGAAGGTTACTATTCAATAAAATAGGAAAACTGGCAAAAAAAGTCAAACGTGCTGCTTGTGTAACTGTGCCCCTGTGTTCCTGTTGTAGCTGGAGGGGGTGCAGACGGAGGTGCGGGAGAGCAACGAAGCTTTGCGGGGGGCTCAGAACGAGCTGAGCGAGAGGCAGCGCTTCCTGCAGACTCTGGAGGTGGAACTGGAGAGCCTTCACAAGCAGGTCAGACCTCTCCGGGCCCAGAGAGTGGGGTAGCTTTTAAACTCTGATCTTGTAGCCAGATTGAACTTATAGAGCAACGTCCAGTCTTATAGAGTTACCGCTTAGCAGGGAATTTAAAACTTTGCCCTTTTCACGGTGGGACCAAACAAGTCCCCAAGTGTCCCCTACTGTGTCCTACTTTCACTGGTCCAAAGTAGCAGGAGAGAAAACACTCAGTCAGTCAGAGTTTTTGCCCAGCTGAACGAGTCAGGTCAAGCTGAAGAATGTTAAAGTGCTGCAGCTATGGCACTCTTAACAAGGTGTTAGTGCTCTGAAAGTAAAGAATAATCCCTCAGTATCAGCCTCTGTATCACCCATAACCTTTCCCATGAGAGCTTGAGTTTCACTCTAGTCACAAATCTGGCTCTTAGGATCTGTAGCTGTCTGTCTTAGTCCTTCTGGGTCCTCCTACTATTCTTCTGGTTACTGTAAACAGATCAGTCTGGAGTAAATAAGGGAAGGCAGTAGGTCATATACAGGTCTGTTTCATAACAGTTTCAGTGCTGTGACAGTCTGAGCACATGGAATTCACCCAGAAGGACTGTAGTGATCACACCTACAGAGGACTTCATTAGTTTATTATGCCTTTGAAGTCTAGAATAATTAATATGATTATGCTATGCTCTTAAAAATAAAGGCGCCAGAAAGGGTTCTTTGGAGCAATGCCATAAAAATAGCCAGACTGCAACCTGCAGCATCTAAAAAAAAATGAAAATAAGGCTGCTTAAAGGCTGCTTTATATGTACTTGATTCAAGTGTGTACAAGCGTTAAATAGAATGTGGAATGTTTTTATTAGCTTCAGATGCCTGTGTTTAATCTAGAACGGCCAGAAAATGTTCATTTGAATTGCCGTCAGCCTAATGCTAACATAGTACTAGAATCCAAAAGGGTGCACTAGCAGATATGTACATGCTTTAAAGGTGTTTTTACCTCTTGCTTTTGACTAAGTTTTGACATTTAGGCCCAAACTAAGAGTCTAGCACTAATAGTCAAAATTCGCTACCTGGAATTAAATAAATGTACCAGAAAGACTTCTACTGATGCCATAGAAAAACTACCTTTGGTTCCCTAAGGAACCTTTCAAAAGACAATCCATTTCTGTACATGAGATGTGCGAATGTGTAGAAT
>JAILXH010044840.1:20111-60268 GCA_023558415.1 Piaractus mesopotamicus
ACAGTCAGCACCGTTCTAATCTGATTTATCTGGCACTGCCTTCATGTCTGCAGTCAAAGATGTTTCTCACATCTTGAACAGAATCACAACTCAAGCGAGAAATTCTATTTTAAACTCTCTTATGATAAGTTAAGGTACTTATAATATGTTATTATATATAATAGTGGGTTCTCACCTTGTACAAAAAACACAACATCTTTGCAGCACTCTGGATTCATGCAATGCACAAGTATAGTCTGAAAATGGGAGAAAATGGGATATCAAACAATAAGGAATCAATAGCAAATGGGTCTTAGTGATGGCAAAGGCTGTAATCACTGGCAGGCAACAGCTGTGAGATTGATGTGGGTGACTCAGCACTACCTAATATCATGCCTTTAGGATGAACACAAAACAGCCATCTGTGCTTATGGACATTTCCATCTCAATAGTTCATAATTCTAGTATGCATCGATAAAACAGCAAGACCCTACCCCAGAAATCAACTTGAAATCAATAGCATCTAGTGCCACATGACGTAGTGCCTATGATCGACCTGAAGAAAAAACTGGCTGTTGCAGCTGGCTGGAGCTTTTAGCAGGTGGTCTACAGGCAGTAAGAAACTTCATTGTACACTTTTACATTTGACAGCAGAACATCTGAATCTGAACCCTCAGAACAAAAATATATTTCATGTTGACTCTACAGAGGGAATCAAATATAGGCATTAGTCAGAAATGGTCAGTTACATAGGGTTTTTAGGACTGCACATGGCTTGAGAACCTCAACATGATCCTTAAGAATGCACAATATCTTTCTGAGACTTTTTATATGACTGGTAGAGCTGTACAATATATCACTTGTTAATTATCATCACAATATCTGAAATGCTAGTATTACAATATGCAAATGAAGAATGTAGATGATGTAAATACCTTGATTGCCTGAAGGATCTGTAGTAATCTGGCATCTTATCCTGGTCAGTCAAGGTTTTCTCCTTAATTCACTCATAGAGCATGTGTTAGCGTAAGTCGACAATCATACTTCTAGTTCATATCCAGTCTTATTGTCAGTGTCAATGTTATAACTTTATATTGCTGTCTAAACTAACTTTAAACTAAATGTAAGGTTTAAACTTAACATAGACTCTCATGTGTTTTAAAATAGCATTATTTTGTTCTATTATTCATGTTGCACCTTGTTCCTGGAGGAACGTAATTTCACTCCACTGTATACTTGTTCCTAGATGTATGTATGATTTTAATATCATGTATTCAAACTTAAGCATGTTGGGCTGGTCATGTTTATTCACTTTTCCACCCATAAATACAGAACTTGCACTACAATAGAACTGAGCCATGCAAAAACGTGTTTCTCCATTTTTGTCATATTTGCCTTGTGTTAAAAGTCTATGATGGGCCATCAGAAAATGGCACAAAATTACTTGGAAAATAAAAATCTTGTTACATTAACTTTCATTAAAAGTTAATAAGGTTTTTTCTTCTCCTGTAAAGTCCCACTTTGGAGATATGAGGTTCTGTTCCGATAGCGACAATATTTTTCTTTATGCACTTTTTTGCTAAAGCATTCACCCGTCTGGAAACCCTCTCTAAAATAGTTTGTCTACATCATTTTATTTTTTTATTAAAAGACTGAAATATGCTGGTTGCGTAAGTATCCAAACCCATCTGCTCTGGAAGCTCCAAGCTACATCCCTAACAAGGACATGTTTGTGTCTTAATTGGACATTATTCTTTTCTAACTGTGAACCACTAACATAACTGCCATATTTTCTAACTCAGGCCATACAAAAACATAACTTAGATATCTATGGATCACTCTTTGAGGCCTGTTCGTCGATAGCGGAAGCTGCAGCACATTTCTAAGATGCTACAAAAAAAAATGCCACCTTTTATAATTCAGTGTCCAAGCATGATGTTTTGTGAAGGACTTGTGAAGTAAGTCACAAGTAGGCCAACAATCATTTTGAAGGAGCCACAGAGTTCAGTGGCTGAAAGTGGAGAAAGGATGGCACAGGTCTATACTATCGAGAGGTCTGCATAATGGCCTGTATGAAAGGATGGCTGTCAAAAATGTTTTGCCAGAAAGAATGAAAGCATTCTGCCCAAATTTTAAAGTGCTATGAGTGCCACAAACCTAACCTTGCCTATGTCTTAAGAATTAGGGTGAGGGTGACACTTTTTTTTTGCTTTTGGACACCTCATTCTGCATGTACACCAAATTCTAATGCATGATATACTGTAAATACCTTATAAATTACACTTCTCTTTATTATCATTCCATTTTGTTTTTCCACTATGAAAGCATGTCTTTAACATATATCACCTAAAAAAAATGTGCCTAGTCTTTTTACATTTTGTTGGACCTGCATATCATGGCTACATATTTGAATTATATTTCTCAATAGTAACTTATGTATATGGCATTTTAATGGCCTTAACAAATAAAAGGGAAATGTCTTTTTCCTTCCAGTGTGGTTTAAAGGATTGCTTTGACACCAAAACCACACACACTTTTACAATATCCCTCCAATTAAGCATGGTCCCTAAAGAACTAGTGGCACTTGCTCTGAATGATACCCATCAGAACAAGAAACACAATACACTTAAACTGCCCCAAATTACCTGACCCCACCCTACAAACCCTACAGTGAATATCTGTTGGGATGTTCTTCACCAGCAGGGATGGGCATCTTGTTAAAATTGAAAGAATAATGGACAGAGCAAAACAGAATGCTCTAATCTTGGTCCTGGAAAGCCACCATCCTGGAGAGTTCAAATCCAACAAAACTGGCTCTAATATTCAGATGCTCCTGAAGGCCTTCATTACCTGGATCAAGGGTGCTAGATTAGGGCTGGAAGTAAACTCTGCAGGGTGATAGATCTTCAGGACCAGGATTGAGCACCCTGGCTCTTAGAGAAACTGGTTGACAAAGAAACTGAAGCTTGGGAGAAAGTTCACCTTTCAGTAGGACAATGATCTCAAGCGCAAAGTCAAAAGCAACATTAGATTGTCTCAAAAACAAAAAAGGTCAATGTCCAACAGTGGCCTAGTCCTGACTTCAATCCTGCTAGTGCTGGCTGAAAATTGCAAATGTCATCCAACCACAATGTGCTGCAAATCTGCTAAGAGAAATGGGGAAGAATACTTAGAATATGGAAAAGATAAGGGCATGAATGTTTATATATGTGAGCACATTTCAAACATTTTTTCCCATTCCATTCCATTTTCCAAGTACATTAAGCAAAAATACACTTTTTGGTCATTTTCATACACTTTGCATAAATGTCTTTTTTGTATGGGAGACAGGAGCACATTTTGGCTACTGATTTTTAAAAGAGCAAATAACCCGTATTTGAAAGTTTAGGTGTACACGAATGCACACTAAAAATGCTGCTTGGAAAATTATGTCTAAGTATCAATTTTAATCCAGAAAACGTGAATTTTCAAGAGGGTTGAATACTTTCTTAAAGTACTTTCCAACGTGACTTTTTCTTTCAGACTTCCAAAACAATGCAGATGGGCCACGTTTCGTATTGCAAGATGGCTACAACACTAACTCAGTGTAGCATAAATTAGAGGTTTTACATGGTGGGATATGGTGCAAGCAAATTTCATCCAAAAACACGTTTATCATACATTTCCTTTTTCCAATTCATTATATTTTACGCGTCTTCTTCGAGAATGTTTCGTTTGGTAAACTGAATTTTGTAAAGGCGGGCTGTTGGTTGCGCTGGTGTGAAAGTGCACGGGAACCGCGCATGCGCAGTAGGGACGAGCCGACTGTCAACACTGCTGTAGCCTCGTAAAATGGCGGACCGCGGAGAAGGTAAACAGCTAATTATCCCTATTGCATCTCGAAGGATGTTACACGACCTTATTTCATTTAAGTCACGACAGACAGTGGTGTTTAAAAAGACGCACTGTGTCACTGTGGTCGACATGGTGCTCGTCATCCAACAGTCAGCTTTCTTTGCCAGTCACTGACGTTAGCCTTCAACTGAACTGTGTCGGTTCAAGCTGATGCTGGATGCTAAGCCTTGATATAACGCAATGCAGAGCAAATCCTGAAGCAGTCGCTTACTGTCCTCATTTTTCTTCTTTTTTCCTTGCCGTTTCTTGCTTTTAAGCTGCATATGGTAGCATGCAGTCTCCCTATGCTGTTGGACCATTCACCAAAGCTTGTAATTCACAATGAAATTTATTGTATTTAACCCTTATGATAGTGAAGGACAGGGGTTCACCTGAGTAAAACGTGCATGAGTGAACAATGAGGAAATGCACCTTTTGGGTGTGCCACAGAGGTGTTCAGTGGTTAAGGTTTCTCTTTGTCTTCATTGCCACACCTAATATTCTGGTTCCCATAAAACACTAGGCCAGAAAGACCTCCAACAAAGTCCTTGGCCTAGGTTAGATGTAAAAAAATTAACGTTCATCTCTATATTTCTATGTCTTACATTTGTTCTACCGTGAAACGTGTCTAAACTTCAGGTCACAAATCATTTGTGTGCAAGCATCATCGTGCCTCAGGTAAATGATCATGTATGGAAGAGCTTATGAGCTGCTATTATGCACGTATTCTGAGTGCTAAAATGTCATACATTTCTCTTTTGTCTGTATGCAGAGGCAGAGAGTGAGGATGAGTTGTATGAGGTGGTGGACATCACTGACTATGCCAGGCGACATCAATGGTGGAGTCGAGTTTTTGGGAGCAATACCGGTCCCATTGCTGAAAAGTACTCTGTAGCGACGCAGCTCATGATGGGTGGCGTGACAGGCTGGTAAATATGGACCTCTGTGCAGCTTCAGATGCACCCAAAAATCACTCGATTTCTCTGATGTGTTTTTCAGGCATTAATTCTTTCAAAAGCCTCTTCTCACTATGCCTGCTATTCAAGCAAGATCCACATTGTCCTGTGTAAAAAACAGTACACTATTATATGAAAACATAGAAAGAAACTAAGCATTTATGTCAATATAATGTGCACTGTATAAACTTATATGACTATTTATGTCCTAGGTGTGCTGGTTATCTCTTTCAGAAGGTTGGGAAAATTGCAGCAACTGCAGTAGGTGGAGGGTTTCTGTTGTTGCAAGTAAGTATAATGCTACACAATTCAAACACCATAGACTTGGGAATACAGTAGCTTTATATGTGTCTGTCACAGTAACAGTAAGTAAACCACTTTGTGATGTTTATTTTCAGATTGCAAATCACAGTGGCTATGTGCAGGTCGACTGGAAGAAAGTAAAGAAGGATGTCAATAAAGCGAAAAAACATCTCAAGAAAAAGGCCAACAAAGCAGCTCCAGAGCTCAACTCCTTTATTGAAGAGGTAGATTATTAACTGTTTCATATAGGATCAAGTTTACAGTAAACTATATGTCCAAAAGAATCCAAACACCACATCTAATCAAAGCAATTGTTGATACACACTATTAGCCTTTCGCAGACAGGCTAATGATACTGTTTCAATTGTGTTGTCCATTATTGTGATGATAATAAGGCCCCTAGAACACATAAGAGAATGGATGTGTGAAAATGTGGCCTCTAGAACACTGGGCCGTATTACAGGAACTTCCTATCATCATACCTAGAAGCTTGTATTATAAATTGAAGTGAGTGACCCAGTACTAAGCACTATCACTTTGGTACGTGCAATCTTTTAACTGGTAGCAGATCATGATTTTTCTATTTTTAAATAAAAAGTTTCAGTATAATGCATGCTGCACCAGATTTATTATGTGCTTATATTTGTTTTTCTTGTATCTTGTTGTGATCATTGTTTTACTCTACAGTCCACAGAGTTTGTGAAGAGAAATATTGTTGTCTCAAGTGGGTTCGTTGGAGGATTTCTGCTGGGTCTGGCATCCTAAATCACCGATGGACCTGTTGTACACATGGACTCTGCCTATCCAGAGGCATTCTACTCACTGTTTTATTCAGTTGCTGTATCACAGGGGCACAACACTAAAACATGGTTGTTTTATAACATGGTTTGCACTAGTGCGGTTGAGGCAGTGCTGGGAAATACTGAGTTGGGCCTCTCTGCTGGAAAGAAAGTGGTACATATTATATTATAAAGTTAACGTTAACTTATCAAGTCAATAACTGGAATGCAAATATGATCAGTTTTACACTTACTTTGATCAGTGTTAATAAGCTGCAGTTGCCAACCCCAGGGCTGTTTATTTGTCACACGTAAAATATGTGTCATGTAATAGCCCTGTATTAATCTGTGAAGTGCTGAATCTGTCAGTTATGTTTTGCCAAACAGTGCATTTTAGTTCTGTGTATGCCTTTTTTGTTTGTGGTTTCACAAGTGGCTACTTGTAGTTTATTTCCAGTGTATTTTATGGGTATACTTTACACAGTGCCAATTTCTTTGCTGGAAATTTGGAACGTACCTGCAGTAACATATGTACTGTTATCTACGGTAACAATGTAACTATTAAAAGATACATTATTTATGCATCGCCTTGTAGATATGAATGTTTACATATTTTAAATATTTCAATATTTGAAGTTACCACAGTAAATTACAGACCAGTCAGTACTGTAACAGTTTGTAAAGCATTTGCTGGTTCAAAAAGAGTATCGCAGGTTGGGATATGCTTTTTAATGCTTTCAAGATTTGAAGAATGGTAAGTGTATTGGATGTAGCCAGTTGTGTAGCTACTGTTAAGCAAGTGGGGCAAATGCATTGGGGCACACGGCCCCACAAAATAATTGCTGGCCCCTTCGTTTAGATATTGACACCATTATAAACCCATGATTCACAAAAAGATCTAGTTTTTTAACAATATACCTCAGCAGTTAGCTTCCATTAACACTACATAGACAGCCTTGATGTCCATTTATCTCCCTCTTCTGCATAGTGCCCCTCATCGAAGGGATTCTTCACAGCCACCAACATGATATATTCATTATTTATAATTCTAAAATCTTACAGGGAACCGTGACTGTTCAGACATGTAAGCCTCAACATGGTGTAAGTGTCCGATATCATCAAAAATGCTCTATAAACCAAGCAAAATACATTATTTATTGTTAAAAAGAAACAAAATTCATCTACAAGTTCGTTGCCTTATTTGTTGGGACATTAATGGTTGCTCTCTCTCTTGTCCACTGACGGAGGAGCAGCCAACCAAATATCTAGTTTAACTTGAAGTATATCATTCTGTCTTTCCAACTTCTGAGCACGACATTAGCCAAGAGAAAAACTTTTTTAGATATCATCACAGTGGGACAATGGAAGCCTACTAGTAGAGGGATTTTGCCTACTTAAAATTTCCATTTGGTTTGGAACATTTTATTAGCACAGTGTATGAACTCTATTTTAAGGAAAGTAAGTCTTACAGTAAAGGTTTCCCTTTGAATAAGTGTAGTGGGCTGTAAACATTTAGGTTACAGGTAGATTCTAGTGAGTGGCATGTCTTAAAGGGGAATGTTAAATGGTTATGAATATGCTGCCTTGTGTGTCAGACATTGTTTTACTAAAGTTTTGAGGCATGGATTAGGCCTAAAACACATTTTCTAAAAGCCATTCAGGGCAGAAGTGCACATGTAGGGCGTTGTGAGGCAAGAAAACTTTTTTCAGGGTTAATAAATATTACATAAAATACATATTCTAAAACGTAGAAGACACACGTAGGTTCCCTGGCAATTTTGGATAGTAAATAAAATGGCAGTTTTTGCATTGTATATAATAACCTGTCCCTCGGAATGACCTTGTTTACATCTCAATGATTGAATTATACATACATTTTGAAAAATCGGTGGAATTCCCCTTTAAGAGCATCAACTTTGCACAAACAAAAGGGTGGGACATTATTTTATTTGTTTGTTTTTTTATTATACGATCCACTGGATGAAGGCGGTCTACAGAAAAAAAAACTACTGTCATTTTTAAGTAAAATGTTCTCGAATAAATGCGAGCTGATCGGCACGTGACCTGTGTTTCTTAGCAACTGAAGTTACAAACACAGCGTCTCTATAGCAACGCCAGCCGAGCTCGAGGAGTCTCAGCAGCTTTAACTTTATTAACGTAGTCTGCAGTGATGGCTTTACCTATGTTACCTGGAAATTCATTCAGCAAAAACGTAAGTTCATACATGCCAGCTCCTCTAAATAATCACTTTAACACTACGATTTAATGTCATTGTGAAGTGCCAAGTCACACGCTATGTTTTTAGCTGAGTCTGGTAGCGTTATAACACTAACCTGGAATTCTACTGCTTTAAAAGATAGCTAACCGCTAACTGTTATCCTTTAGCTAACGGCAGCTATTTTAGACTATAACAATTTAGCCTGACTTTTGTATTTGATATTTCGTGATTGAACCTGGTATCTTGCTAATTGAAACAGCTACAAATTCTGTGCAATTCTAAAGAATGTACACCGGTCAGCCATAACATTAAAACCGCCTTGTATCTACACTCATCGTCCATTTTATCAGCTCCACTCACCATATAGGTGCACCTTGTAGTTCTACAATTACAGACTGTAGTCCATCTGTTGCTCTACACACTCTGTTGGCCCCGTATTACCCTCTTCTTCAATGGTCAGGACCCCCCACAGGACCACCACAGAGCAGGTATTATTTGGGTGGTGGATCATTCTCAGCACTGCAGTGACACTGACGTGGTGGTGGTGTGTTAATGTGTGTTGTGCTGGCACGAGTGGATCAGACACAGCCATGCTGCTGGCCTGAGAATAGTTCACCAACCAAACATATCCAGCCAACAGCGTCCTGTGACCACGGATGAAGGACTAAAGGATGACCAACAAAAACTGTGGAGCAAAAGGTACTGTCTTTGACTTTACATCTACAAAGTGGACCAATGAGGTAGGAGTGTCTAATAGAGTGGACAGTGGGTGGACACAGTGTTTAAAAACTCTAGCAGCACTGCTGTGTCTGATCCACTCGTACCAGCACAACACACGCTAACACGCCATCACCACCATCAGTGTCATTGCAGTGCTGAGAATGATCCACTACCCAAATAATACCTGCACTGTGGTGGTCCTGTGAGGGTCCTGACCATTGAAGAACGGGGCAAATGGGGGCTAACAAAGTATGCATAGCAACAGATGGGCTACAGTCTGTGATTGTAGAACTACAAAGTGCATCTATGTGGTAAGTGGAGCTGATAAAATGGACAAAGAGTGTAGATACAAGGGGGTGTTTTTAATATTATGGTTTTATATGTGATTTTATATGTATATACATATTTAAGGCCTAACCTGGTCTGTTCTCCAGCTGGGAAAAGAAAAATTTCACAAGTCTCAACATTTCGATTACTCAAATGGAGTTCCAATGATGGTGGGAGCCGAGAAGCCAGGCATTGGAGGGGAACTGCTCCTTGGCCAGAAGACCCGGCCTCAGAACTCTTTGTTTCCAAAAGGAGAGGGCAGTGATTCCCCTTCATGGGTGGCTTTTGACAAACAGGTTTGTCATAAAAGAAAATACTTGTTTATCTATTCACCTGCAAGCTGGCCAAAGTGTACAGACACCACCATTTGTTGTTTCACTTTAGGTGCTTTGCTTTGATGCTTACTTCCAAGAAGCTGTTCCTCAGAGTAGAGAGGAAACATACAGGATCAGAAAATGTAAGATCTACTTCTACTTGGAGGATGACACCATACAAGTTGTGGAGCCAGAGCTGAAGAACAGTGGCATCCCACAAGGTAAAGCCTACAAGGTGCCAGTCAGCTGCATAGCTAATTCATGCCTGTCTAATAAGGGAACCCACTTGTGGTTAAACTATTCTAACTCTCTCTTTGCAGGAACACTTATCCGCCGCCACCGCATTCCTCTGCCCGCTCCCAGTGATGACCAGTTTTACAATTTACACCACTTTAATATCAACCAGGAGGTGGTGTTCTACTCCAGGACCTTTATGATAACAGACTGTGACCCTTTCACCCACAACTTCCTGAGGAAAATAGGGGTACGCATCAATCCCTCTGCTGCAGCACCAGAAGATCCCTATACAAAACTCCGACAGGAGGTAAGCAAGTGGCCTGTGCCTGTAAAAAAAGATTGCAAAATAGAGGCAAAATAGCGACAGTGTTCTCTAAGCCTATGTGATTTACCTGCACAGCTGGAGGACAGCATGAAGCCACTGCGCCCGTATGAGAGGCAGGATACTTTAAAGCAATTCCTGGAGCACGACCGTGATGTCCTACGCTTTTATTGCTACTGGGATGATACCCAGAGCATGTTTGGGGACCCCAGAGAAATGATCCTCCACTACTTCTTGGCAGATGATACCGTAGAAGTCCGAGAAATGGTCTATCCAAACTCTGGCAGAGATGCAGCCCCTAAATTTTTGAACAGAAGTAAACTTCCAAAGGTGCGTAGAAAGCCGTGATGCTTGTCATGATATGATTTATGCCTGTGAAGATGCTGCTAATTAGACTGTTAAAATGCAAATGCAGAATGAAACAGGGTGTATCCTCAACAAATGTTCTGTATTTTCTGGAGCACATGAGGGACACATTGTTATCACCATGAAATGCTACCAGTTCTACCAAGTGGTGAGCAATTGTCTTCTGCTTGGTTGAGCCTTTCCATCACCTATGCCACGCGATCATCTGGACTGACAGGGCTGAAAGAGTGTCTGACTCCCCTAAAGCACTTTTGTTCTCCTCCCTGGTTGCTTTTCAGTTTAAACCTATTATGAAACAACCTTGGTTAGAATTGATGTTATTTCTGCCTGTGCCTTTTTTTTTTTTAAATCTTCTATCATGCTATCTAGCCAGAAGTTCTTTTGCCTTTCACTAAATGTCATCTGAGAGGTTTGTGTGACTGTCCTAGTGAGAAAATAATTATAATCTTGTATAGAAATTGGACTTGTCCTTCAATATATATTATAATTATCATCCCCGTTCAGCCTGTCCTTCAACACAGAATGCAGTTCTTTTTTTCTTGGTTCTCCTGAACAGCAAGCTCCTTCTCCGAAACGCCAGCCTGGAGAAATTACAGACCGCACTGTCCTCAACGTGTTTGGACCAATGGGACAGGGAGGTCGCTATATTTTGGATAACCTCAAAGTAAGTACAGAGAGTAATACAACATTTTACTCATAAAATGAAGCTAAAATTAAGCTTTTTAAAAATTGCCAGTGATTCTGTTCTTGAGTAGCAAGATTAGCAGGATTGGTTTGAAACTTAATAGAGTGGGCTCTCTTTCTTTGAACCTGCATATGTGTCAGACTGGGGCTGTGCAGGAGGAGTTCTACAAGGACTGTGACCTGACCATAGGAGGGGTCATTAATGTCTGGGGACGGAAAGTGATGATCTGTGACTGTGACAACTTCACCAAAGAGTACTATCGTTCCAAATATGGCATTGGTGAGTTGTAACTCCCCACACTGTGGAAAACATCCTCAGCTATCCAGGACAGTGTACCAAATCTAGACTAGAAGATAAGTTGAATGGATCAAAATTTACCACAGTTACACTCATGTTGTGTTTGAAATCTCATACTGTGTACTGTATACTGCATACTGTACCAGTATATCATCACTAACAGAACAAAATGCCTCATTGTTGTTTTTAATTTGCTTTTACACAATTTGAAAATGCTAGCTGCAGTTTACACTGCATCAACATTTCATAATGAACAAACCAATAGAAATTACATTACACCCTTCTAATGATAGCCTTGGGAAGTCCTCAATTAGCAGAATGATTTGGGTTGGACATGAAACCTGTGGGAAAGGAAGATCTCCAGTAGGGGTGATCTTTGCACTAGGCCAAGGTAGCCAGCTGAGTAAAGGGCCACATGAAAAATCAGATTAGATATATAGTCGGTATTGATGGCACATAGCCTATTCTGAAATATACATACTTTTTAGAAATAGCTGTTATTTTGTAGCGATTACTTTCAGTAATTGCAGTGCAGCTTCGCTTTGCTGGTCATGTTTATAATGGACTGTTCTGTGTTGTTACTTGATGACACAACTGCGTGAGGAAAAAAATGAAGTACAGTCAACCAAGTGCAGCAGAGAAATGCAAAAAGAGGGAAGAAGGCAAAAACGTTTGTTACTTCACTCCCAGAGCTAACTTTGTTTTTCAGAACAGAGTGCTGCACAGGCTCAGCACACTGTATGTAATGTTAATGTATATGAGTATGGATAACTCCAATTTTAGGGTACTAACTCCAAAAAGTAATCCATTACTAGTTACTTATTACTTTGAAAATGTAATTGGATTTCATTACTCATCGCATAAATATAAGCATTTTTCTTAAAACAAGCTGTATTATCTTCATTTTCACTTAATACAACTTTGTAAAACAAGTAAAAATTGTCTACAATAAGGTAAATATGTTATAATGCTATTACAACAATCTCAAAACGGGTAATATTAGCTATATGATTTCATTTGCCAAGACATTTTTGGTGTGTAATTGACTACACTGCAAAAATGGTATCTTGTCAAGTGAAATTATCTTAAATAGGGTCAATAAATCTAATATTTCCCCCGTTGAGATTGTTGCAAGCTTAATTTAAGATCATTTACCTTATTTCTAGACATTTTCTATTTGTTTTAGGTAATTGTATTAAGTAAAATTGTCTCACTATATTGTCAGATGATTTTGCTTGTTCTAACAAATGTGCATGAAACGAGGAAAAGTATCTGCCAGTACAGAGAGATAATTCTACTTAATAAAATGACCTAAAACAAGTAAAAATGACTAGAAATAAGCTAAATAATCTTATAATAAGGTGCACAACCATCACAAAATGGGAAACATTAGATCATTTCACTTGACAAGATGCCGTTTTTTGCAGTATATGCCCCTCAGGAGTTGAGGAACTCAAGTATTTTAAAAGTGTGCATTCAGCAGGCCTCATTCCTGACTTTTGCCTAGTGCCCCAGAATCACTAAATCCACCCCTGTGTCTAGAAGGAGGGTTGTTGACCACTGCAGTATATTGTTCAGTATCTGACATTTATCATCATGTACCAGCTACAGTACTACAGGGTAACATGACCACCAGGATGTTATGTCCAGGGTACGTCCTGCTGAAATGACAATGTTGCATTAAGGGATGCAGTGTGTCATGAAGATAGCTTTGGCCGCATGCTGGAATGTTTGGACAGAGTAGTATGTCATCCGGATATCTTTGGCGTGCTGGAGAAATTCATATGGGTCGCGTAATGCAAAGTACTACTTTTGGGCACAATCAGTATGCAATCAGCATGAAGCAAGCTATTTCAAACAGAGCTTCAGCCTATGTCCTGTAACTGACCACTCTGCACTGGGTAAAAGGTTTGTATGTTGTGTCTAAATTTTGACCACATGATGTCAGTATTGAGTCTAAATGTGAGTTTTATTCACTGGTGATCAAAATTACTCCTATTCCATTACATCATGTATCTTACATTAGTTTTGTGTAATTTCACTGTTGCCTTTCATCAACCTGTCACTAGTGATGTATTGTTAAAAATGAAAGCAGACTTCCTCTGTCTAAAAGTATAATTTTCATCTTTCTTCTGCTGTGTGGCTTTTCTTCATATAAAAATGGCAAACAAGTCTCTAAGGCTGTAAATCTCAGGGCTATATAGAACAGTAGTGCTGCCCACACTAATCTCTGAATTCCTAGCGCATATCTTTGGTGTTACCTGGTGTTTCAATGACACTGAAGACCAAAGGAGAATAAGTGACTTACAACTAGAGCCTATCCTGTCTGAAGACAGCAGATGAGCAATGACCTGCCTGGGCTCTTTATCTTCAAAAGGCTGGACTTGAGAGGCGAATCAGCTCCATGCTAACAGTAACACAATACGGGTGTGCGTGCATCCGCTGGCTGCAGTGTTATGCAGTACTGAGGAGGACCTGTCTGCTTCTCTGGGTTGAAGGGGTTACAGGCTGGATCTACATGGTCGGATAATCTCCTCGTCTTTCTCTGTGTGCTTGTGCATCTATCTATCTATCTATCTATCTATCTATCTATCTGTCTATCTACACTATTTGTTCATCCAGCGTCTCTTTTGAAATCAAGGGTATTAACCCCTTAAAAGGCCAGGGCCGGCGGGCCCAAAGTTTTGTTACACACTTTTATAACCTAAGAATAGCTCAGCCGGTTTGCATTGAAGCCCTTGTAGTTACTGAATAATAAGTAAGTATAATTTGCATGTAATAAGCCTGGGATTTTAAGGGCTTAGGCTAATAGGAAGAAGGGCTTACACTAGATGTTGGAACATTGCTGTGAGGATTTGGTTGCATTCAGCTACAACAGCATTATTGAAGTCATCTCAAAGGTATTGGATAGAGTTCCAACACTCCAGTGAACACCTTTGGGATTACCTCAATCTAGTGTTATTTAAAAGTTTTCATAAAATCAACCATTTGGTATGTGACGTATGTTAATGTTATGTAGCAGAGTTCAAGTAAAATATTACAGAAAATTCTTTTTACAAATAAACAGATGACATATACACATAGGACATATGTATGACCCCACATCCTGACATTGTATAAAAACTAATGTTTTCTGTGTTTTTGCTGTTTTCTCCCCATTTGGCTTTGTAGAGGACTTCTCTCCCGTGCAGTACAAAGCCCCCCCGCCTGCTAAAGCAGTCAAACAGGTGCCTCCATACACTGGCTTTGGCTCTGAAGAGGATTCGCTCTGCTCCTGCCAGGGTCTGCTGCCCAAGCCCCCACAGAAAGACTTCAGGAAGCTGATGGAGAAAGACAGGTAACCAGAGGCTAAGTGCTCGGTATGTTCCCTAAGGACGTGCTGAACGTATCGTTCCACATTAACATTGAACGACATACCAACCTCCCCCCGACAACATGATAGACCCGACAGGGTCTTAAGTTCCCTGTCTCTTCTCTTCTGTCTTTCCATGCTGGATGAATGCTGCTCATCACAGTGCAGTACTGGGTGGGGGATAAGTTTGTCCTCTTTAGTAAATAGGGCTGCCATAAGATATCTCTAAACTGTTGGAGTGTTGGAGCTCGTTGCACAAGGTTGTCATTTTTAGCCAGATATGCCTTCCAAAATCAGTATTTCTACATCTAGATTTCTCTGACTAAGTTGTATTAAATTGTTGAATTATGTATTTCAATGTATTTCAGTCAAATCTCTGTCTGCCTGCTTCCATAGCATACTGTCAATTACCACAGACAATACTTTGCATGTTCCATGTACTTGCATAAAGAATAGAAAACAAATTGGCTCAAATTGGCTCACACATCTAATAGAAGTCAATGGGCAGATGCTGAACTTTTGAGTCAGCACGTTTTCTTTTCTTTTCTTTTCTTTTCTTTTCTACGAAACAAGGAAAAATATTGTCTGTGATATCTAACAATACTGCTACAGATGTGGCAGATCAGGTTCACAAATGCTGGAGTGTTCCTTTAAAAACCACTCCTATTTGTATTTTTCATCTGTTTGTGACAGGCATGGTCTGGAGAGCAATATACTTCGATTTGTTGGCAAAATGCTAACAGATAACACCATTGACAAGGACCGTACCTTCATCATTTCCTTCTACCTTAGCGATGACACTATAACAGTGTTTGAACCCGCCCAGAGGAACTCAGGTGCGCCACTTAATCTACTCTATGTCATTACACACAGGTTTGCAGAGTTATTTTATGTTTCCCCATGGAAACAACTGCTCGTTTGTCACAAATGGATTGCTTCTTTGATAATCCTCAAACAGTGCTACTCCAGAAGATGACTGGAAAACCCATCAGGCAGATACAAAATAACCTCTGTGTGTACACGACTGTTCAAAAGTTTGGAATCTCGCTTGTAGTAATAATCTTTGTTATTTTATATACAATAATAAGGGTAGACCCAGATTAAGACTAAGCTTAGACTGAAAAGAATTTACAATTGTGATTCACAACAGGTACTACAATTTTATTAATGTCTGGGAAGCCTACATAAATGCACTATTTGGCCAAAAGTCTCTGGACACCTATATATCAAACCCACATGAGCTTGTTAGACATCCCATTCCAATTGTTAATTAGTATTAATATGGAGTTGTCCCCCTTTGCATCTATAACAGCCTCCACTCTTCTGGGAAGGCAGTGTGTCTGTTGGAATTTGTACCTATTCAGTCAAAAGAGCATTTGTGAGGTCAAACACTGATGTTGGAAGAGAAGACCTGGCTCACAATTCATCAATTCAGAGGTGTTCAGTAGGGTTGAGGTCAGGGCTCTGTTTAGGCCACTGGAGTTCCTCCACACCCAACTTGTACCACAGTGTCTTTATGGAGCTCACTTTGTACACAGGGGTGCAATCATGCTGGAACAGGAAAGAACCTTGATCAAACTGGTGCCACAAAGTTGGAAGCATATATTTGTCTAAAATGTCTTTGTTTGCTGTAACATGAATGTTACTCTTCATTGGAACTAAGCAGCCGAGCCGAAACCCTGAAAAACAGCCCCAGACCACTATCCATCCTAGTAACGTTCTCCTGGCATCGCCAAACCCAGATTCCTCTATCAGACTGCCAGATAGTGAAGCATGATTCATCACTCTAGAGAACACATTACCACTGCTCCAGAGTCCAGTGGCGGTGTGCTCACTCTGGGAGGCACTTGGCAATGCACTTACAGTTGGCCAAGGCAGATCTAGCAGGACAGAAATTTCACAATCTGATTTGTGGCAAAGGCAGTATCTTATGACAGTGCCATGTTTAAAGTCAGTGAGCTCTTAAGAACGACCCATTCTACTGCCAGTGTTTGTCTAGTAGATTGCATGGTTATGTGCTTGATTTTATCCACTGATTATACAATGGATGTCACTTAAACTCCTGAACTCAATATATAGGAGGGTTGTTCACATACTTTTGGCCATATATGTGTATTAGAATAGTTTTGTACATCTGCAACCAAATATAAAAGCATGTGTATTTCTACTGAAGGGGTGATTGGTGGTAAGTTCTTGGAGAGAAGCCGGGTAAAGAAGCCAGGGCAGGAGCTCTTCAAGAGTGAGATGTCTGAGTACTACAAGGCTCAGGACTTGTATGTAGGAGCAAAGATTATTATAAGCAACCAGCCCTTCCAGCTTGTGGATGCTGATGATTATGCTTTCAACTATATGGAGCAGCATGCAGAAGAGGTACGTCAAGTTCAGCACTCAGCACAATAAGTTTTCAGTGAACTATTCCAATAAGTCTCTTACAACAACCTAGTATTTTGTTTATGGTTTTGAAAAGCTTACAGAGAAGCCATCCAACACTGGATAGGCTTTGCCAATGAATTTTGCAGCTGTAAAATACCTTTTAATTATTGTCATTCACAGATGTGCTTTGGTCATTATTCTTGCCTAGTTCCCCAGGGCCAACATTGGCACCATTTTGAGCAAGTTAAGGTCCATCAGTGAAGACAAACAGAAGGAGATCAAACGGTTCTTGGCACAAAGCGACCCAGGCAACACCGGCCTCATTCCTTATGAGTCCTTCAGGTAAGGAGCCAAGGAAGAACGTGTATGATCAACTGATTGCAAGCAGCTAGATCCTTACAAGAGGGAGGCACATGCTGGATTTCCAACGTAGAAAAAAAAAAAAATGTTTTATCCAATCACACTTAATCCCCCCACCCCAAACCCAAGTGAAAACAGAGAACATTCTCGCTGGACTGCATGTCAAAGGCTGCTTAGTGTGATTGAGCAGCTGAGTGGTTGTGTGTCTCTGCAGGTCTCTGTTGGCAGATACGGGCTGTCAGCTGTCGGAGCATGAGATCATGATGTTAGGCCGTACCTACTCTGTACGGGAACAGCCTGAGCTGAATGTGGGCTTCATGCTGGCTGTGGCTCAGGACCACCTGAGGAAGAAACACTTTGAGAGCTTCTCAGACATGCTCCGAGCTTTCACCCACGAGGATCGGGACAGGTAGAGCAAGTTATTTCCAGTCTATGTGTCGAAGTGTCTGTCCTGTCACACACCAGTTTTATTCCAGTAACAGGGAGATGGAGCATGACCTTTGGTTACCTCAATTTAAATCAGGTTACTTGTGTGCTTCACCTAATGCTTAATTCGGTGCTTGCTCAAGCCTGACCTCATTTGACGTTATTCATTATTATTTTTTACCACACTTCTTGGGTAAATCAAAGCAAAAAGCCCCTTTTTGTGTCTAAAACCCCCTTACCAGTGGTGAAATCACTGTAATGCACAGCCTCAAGTGGTTTATTGCTTTTATAAAATGGCAACAACATAAAATATGATAAAATACACAAATTTACAATAAACAGTGTAATCTAATATGAATATGGCAAAAAAAACAGTTCTTCCACCATAAAATGTAGTTCATTTAGAGTGTGCTATTACTGTTGAACAACCATGGACCACTGAAAGAGAACAAAAACTTTTAGTGGTCTATCATTGTATATTACCAGATAACCATCGCAATGGCAGATAATGCCTCTCTGTGATTTCTAGTGTTATGTTAGCGCCAAACTCAGATTTTAGAACTAGTTCTCTAAATTGTTATTAGAAAACCTTGGATCTCTGAAACAGTTTCTTTATAAAGGATGAAGAAAAAAAACTTTATTGTTGGTCCACATAACATAAATGTTGTTCAAGTCAATCAATCACGCTGTAACGTTTCTCAATGGCGGCGACAGCATGCAGTGTGGTCACTAGGGCGTAACATTGTCACAGGACCGTACTCTGTTACGTGAATGTGTATTTCGTGCAGAAATAAGCAGACATTTCTGTCTTTCTTGAAAGGCACAAGCACAGGTATTCTGAAAGTCACCCAGGCATTCAGGTTGAACACAAACACTCAGTCTGAGGTAGAGCAGGCATCAGTCTACAGCCCCCACGGCTCCAGATTGAGGACCGGCGATTAGTTCCAGCGGTTCAAGTGAAGCATTGGAACCAGATGATCCCTTCAGACTTGGGGCATGTAGCAGAGAAGGAAAATAGATGACTGAGAACACCAGTGGGTCAATGTGCATGCCCCATTTGTGTGGCTTTCTGGAAAACCCAGTTATTTTCAGATTTTTCTAAACGTCCACCAGCAAGTAATATAGTACTCCATGCATTACAGGAGAAATAGTCTCAGTCTCAGCTCCGCCCACAGATACACACAAATCATCTATATGTATTCCACACTAAGATGGGCATAAGTATTTCAATTTTGTCAGATACATGCTGATTGACTATGTGCAAGTCAATGTGTATGCACTTCCACCCATCGTTTTTTTCAGTCTGATAAGAAATAAAATTTTCCAAGCAGTGGTTATTTACATGCAGCGAGCCTTTCAGGACAATACAATACAATAGAATTGAAGAAAGTTCACAGCATCATGTCTTTAAAAGTAATTAAAGCAGCACTATGTATGTTTTTTTTTTTGTTAGAATTGAAAGAAGTAGCATTACTGAGTCAGGAGCACAAAAATATGGTGTTTTTGTGCTGCTGCAAGTCTCCTTATAACGCCTGATATAATAATTTAAAAGTCTGCGATGTCAGGTCAGATTTTGTGGGAGTTTTCCAGACCAGGTCATACGTCTTTACATATTAACATCACATGCACAGGCTCAGAAAGAAGGTCCAGCTCAATGTTTAGGTCTCAAATGCAAAATCAACATTATACTGATGAAGATATGATGACAATGTCAAATAATCCACTCACATGCTCAAAAGACACATCCTTCACCATGTTTCGACTGGCTTCTCTTTGAATACTCTTTACAAAATGTTCTTCCACATGTTGCATGCAATTACATAATTCCACTAAAGAGGTATTCTAAGCCCCAAATCTTACATAGTGCAACTTTAAAGACTTTTCCTTTTTTACTTTGTGTCACCTGTACTTATTCATCATGCAAAAAACAGCTTGTGGTTGGTCATTGTACATGTCAGTCAAATAACCCTTTTCACACTGAGCAACAAAACCTACAAGACTCTCTTGCAATAGGCAGAAGTCTAGCTTGCGAGACTATGGAAATATAACTGTAGCTTCACAAATAAATAAAGTAAGTACTTAAACAAACACTGAATAAATTAATTACTATGTTTATACCTGTAAAAACAAAACTGCTTCCGTCTGGCCGCAGATGCAGTTTGCCAATATGCAGAACAAACAGACTTAAGGACTCATTTGTACCGGCCGCTATTGGCTTTTTAAATAACTCAATGTGATTCTTATGTTGTACTTACTGTCCCCTGGCTCTTTACTTTAACCCAGTGGGATTCTTATGTTGGATTTACTGTTTATTTTACTTATTATTGTTTGTCTGATGCTTTTGGGTGGATACTGCTGACTGTACAACAAATTGCCCCTCAGGGATAATAAAGATATCCTTGATTCTCGATCCTTGATCCTATGTTATATTTGTCTCTCATCCCTTATTATGTTAAAGAACTGGGCACCTTTCCACCAAAGAAGCTAGGGTCATCTGTAAAGCCTTCCGCTTGCCACTGGCTGATGACCTTCTGAGAGCCCTTCTGCAGAAGTGAGTTCTTTTCCTATTAAATTGAGTGTTTGTTTACTCGTTCTTTTATTCCTGAATGTATTGAAACGTTTATCTGTCCAGATTTGAGAACAAGTCTGGGAACATGGATTACAACGCCTTTCTCTCAGGGATCAACTGGAGAGAGAATCCTTCCCTACCTCTTCTACCAGATGATGCCTTGAAGGTGAGTCAACATGTTTGTCATCATCGGTTAGTGCTTTGCTTAATGCAGCTGAAGGAACATGAGAAGCCAGGATTAGGATGACTTTATAAACAAGAAGAAAGTCTTTAATTAGTACATTCTGTTGGCCACATCCAGTGCCTCCTTTCAGGCTTTGTCTGCCATCGTTAGCAGACACAACCACACACATGCATGGAGCTGAGAAAGAGAGTGTGTTTGGGAAAAGTGGGCCAGGTGGCAGAGTTCCAGGTCTTGGCCCTCACCCTACCGCAGAGTATTCAAGCACCTCCAAGCCTCACCTCATTTAAATCAGCCTTGAGAAAAACCCACTCAAGATCTGCTCAAAAGTAGTCCTTTTATTGCAGCACTTTAATTTAGCATGCCCTGCCACGTAACGGCCTAAGCAGAACC
The DNA here is from genome assembly GCA_023558415.1 of Piaractus mesopotamicus. NCBI lineage: Eukaryota > Metazoa > Chordata > Actinopteri > Characiformes > Serrasalmidae > Piaractus > Piaractus mesopotamicus. The sequence continues at coordinate 41,142 of JAILXH010044840.1, forward strand.
ATCTGCCTCAGTGTTCAATGAGAGGAGAATAGGGAGAGTATAGGACCTGCTTTCACCAGCAGATGGGGCTTCTGAATGTGTTGCTTGTTTTGTCTTAATCAAAAGTGCAGGCCATAGACTAGACCAAAGTGTTTGTGAACATGAACGTTGGCTGGACTTCCGAGTGGATAACTCACATCCAGTCAGCAGTAAAAGCAGCTTATTTTAAGTAGTAGTAAATGCAAACAGAACAGATGGAACCAAAATATTGTGAATAGTAAAATATTGTTGCGTTTGAGGCTGTCCAGTGCGTTTTGGGGAAATGGCTCCATGTGCTTTCAAGAAGTACAATGATGCCCAATTTTCCCGTTACTGCTGAGAGAGGGCATCCAAGAGGGACAAATGGAAAAGGTCTGTTAAGAATACAGACATTTTGCTTTCTGCTTTATCCACTCCATGGCTTTCCTAGTTCTCCTTATCTTATGTTAAGTTTAATTTCAGTGCATGGAACCGCAAATAATGCTACCATGCTTTGGAGGTCCTCTATGCTTCAGTGCGACTGCAGTAAAAAAAAGCATGCGAAAGTGACTTTTACCTCAGTACAGCTAGCCCTGGCTCTGAGACTTTTAAGAGGAAACAGGATCAGGAAAGGTAACACATGCACCCAAGAACATGCAGGTTCTGGTTTTAATTTTTTGCCCATTGTCCAACCTTCAAAAGCTGATAGAGCTGCTGAAAGTAATATGAAACCCACTGGCTGACAGTGAATGCATCGTAAGGTTGGAGCTTTTATCATAGCAGGTAAAGTAAAGGCTACTTATAAGGTCAGGTTTTGTCACTAAACACTGCATTGAAAATGCGTGACCAAAAAAATTAACCACACTCAGTCCTGGTAATCCTGAAGTTATCAGAGTGAGAAGATCAGTTTAAAATAGAAGAACACAGCACTGACTGTATCAACAATGATGGCATTAGGAGCACATAGTTTGCCAGAATTTAAAAACGAGTATGTAGAGGTACACACTGTCTGAGTATTTAGACGTTTCAAGACAAGATCGCTAAAAATGTCCTGTATTTCAAAATACCTTAGTTAAATAACGGTACAAATTCCAGAAATCATAACCAGCGTTATCCACCTGGAAGTAAGTTCTTTGTTGATGTCACATAACGCTGATTTGTTCTCTACATCAGAATTCTTTTCGTAGTAGTGCTTTACAGCAGACCTGCCCTTTACATTTGCTTTGCTTTGCATGCACTTTGGTTGCTTCCATGCAGCTTTCTGACTGTGACTGTCACTGGTTTCCAGCCGTTTTGTGTTACGCTTCCTAAGCCTAAACTAGAAGGCCATACAATGGTGGAATACTCCGCCTTTATGAAAGAACTCTACAGATACGCAGAAGAGGAGTGACATCGTCTTCATCGCCATCTGCTGCAGGACATCGCTTGAAGAAAACAGACCTCATGCTTTTAGATGGGCCTTTTTCCATTTTACTGCCATTCCTTTGTTGTGGTTAAGCTTAGCTAGCCACATCTGCACCCTGCAGTAGTTTCAGTTACTATCATTTCTCTTTATGACTTCTTAATTATACAGCAAAATATTAGCTAAGGAATATTATCGCTGACTTTTTTGTGTGTTATCAGAAAACCTGTCATATCTCTCACGTATTATGACTATTTATACATAAAAGGGGTGGGCAATATGATGATATTTTACCATTATTGTGATAAATTGTCACAGTACTTATTTTGTGCCTACTGTAGGTGTCGCCAGTGCTTAAAGAGCTGCCTGTTTCATTACAGAGAGAGCATGCATCAAAAGAAAAATGAAGAAAAAAAGATATCTCCTTAATATCTCTGTAGTTTCCTCTAGACAATGATGAGATCAGATAGTAAGACAAAGGAGTCTCCTGCTGATCAGATGTTTCTCCTCAAAAGACCTCAGTAATCTCACATTTCTTTTAGTAGAGATCTCAAAAAAGTCATAGTGTGCTCATCCAAGTCATCCAAGACTAAGAGCCTCTCGGTTTTGATGCTATGAATAACTATTATAATTTTAATCTGGGCCAGAAGAATCTCGTGTCTCCTTTTTGTCTAATGCTGTTTCTTACAGAATTTTAAAAGAATCACTATTAAGATCCATGAGCCATTAAAGAGCAACGTTTGAGAAATAAAAAACTAATCTAGGTTATTAGTCCTGTTTAACTGGATTTAATGGAGTGTTCTATGCGAAATTGAATAAAAATCATTGTATTCATAGTTTTTTAGCAGTTTTAAAATGTGCCAGTAGAGATGCATTGTGTCTGTTCTTTATTAAGTCTCAAACATACATTGCAAAACATTGTTTATCATGAAAATATGCTCAAGTATTGTGATGTAATATGTATTTTGCATGTTGTCCCTCCCAAAGCATATTATGCACAGTTATTTCAAAAAGAAACCATGTGAATTAAAGCAAACCACAATTTTTTCGCCTGTTCAATAAACAATAAATCACCACTATCACGCCCTGTGGTTAACAAAGTGGTTCTAAGCCTGATATGTTTTTCCTCTGAGTTTCACTGGATCCTCTGATTTATGAGGTCGTTAAGGAGTCAAAATATGAATTTTCCCTCATGTAAGCTAACATAGCTGTACACTGAGTTGACATCATATGACAGGCAACCACACAGAATAGCCCAGAGAAACCAGCAAGCTTTTTCAGGTGTTGTTTCAGCAGTAATAGAATACACAAGGAGTAGTTGGTGTTGTTATGTAATAGGGTTGAAGTTTAATAGTAGACTTACTTTCATGCAATGTAATTTCAGTGTACAAGAGGGGTAGCTCACTATCTGCGAATTTGGACCGTGCCTTCAGGCATGTTGCTCCTCCCAAATTTCACTTATTCCATAACTCCATTTAGCACGGCTGTTCAGTTTTCGACCTCAGTGACATTCAGTGGGCAAATCATATCTGGTTTAAAACCTTTTTGTTGACCACAGCAGTGATTCATTTTTGTCACAGGGAAATCCAGCTTAGACCCGGAGTTTCTAATATGGTCATGACGCCTATAGAAGTCAACGGGCAGGTTCTTGAGTACACTGAAACAAGTCTAAATGTTGTCTGTGGTAGTCAAACGCAAGCTAAAGATGCAGCAGACACGCTGCAGTTATTAATGAACTGATAAGCATTGACTACGGCAGAAGCACAAGCAGGAATGTATATTCGGTCAACCCCAGCACATGTACAATGCTGAACTGTTCAAACTCTGTCCTGCTATTATTTGCAGTTCGATGTAGACTGGAATGGAGAAGTTGTGCGCCCTGCAGTAATAACGGTCAACTACTCTTTGTTACTGGACGATGTCTTTGGCAGTGTTGGCAACAGTAATTTCAGCTGAGAGGTATGGAGATCACCTCTCTCCAACATGACACCAACATGAACTCAAGAGAACATGGTGCTGTGTGTATTTTCACAAATGAGAAAATGTTTTGAATAAATTCTTATGTCTATCATACTCAGTTTGTGCCGTTTGTTCTATGAGGCTGTATATGTAGCTTTTAATCGACTCGCACAGAAATCAAAACCATGCAGGAATGAGAACTCTATTGGACATGCCTTACGGGCCCAAAGGCCAAACAAGACGCAGTAAAAGATACGCAGTTAAGCCAAAATATGTTTCATATATAGACCCACAGTAAGCTGCAAAGAATGGAAAAAAAGAACTTGTATAATGAGACATCATGGAAACTGTGCCAGAATAGCCAGCCACTCTACAGACGGCAAAGCTGTGATAAAGCACTCTAATTCACACTCACAGTGTCTCACAAAACCACAAAGGCTCCAAATCAGTCTACGGCGGAGCATCTTCTTGATCAAAACGGATGGGTGCACGCCACTGTAACTGCTAGTAGTCTCCATCTTTTGCTCTGAACAGTCCACACTGTAATCTGAAATGATGCAATCACTTGTATATAAAAAGACTGCAAGACTGAGCAGGTTGAATGTTCTGTAATCAGAATCCCAGTAATCAAGGCCTGATCCTCACACCAGACTGGAGGAGCAGATTACACCACCAGTATTACTGAGGCTTCATTTCGAGCATTCACACTATGAAATTCAGCTTGGGTTCTATGGGTCATTGACAAATAAGGCTTTCTAAATCACCATAAATTATTAAGTTATTCAAAAGAATGTGTATTTTTAACATTCTTTAACAAACATTAAAAACAAAGATTATATTCTGAAGTTATTTGCCACTCCTGAAAACATGGATAAATTAGTCTCTGTACTTAGACACCCGTCTCAGCTTTTGTCCCTAAATTGAAGTTTATACACACACGTTGTATCAAATTAATAAACATTATTAATACGTTTCCCTGGTTTTTCTGAGGTCGCACCACCTGACCTGGTAAACTGACCGAGCCTAACTGTGACTCAAAAGGCCAGATTTTTATTAAAGGTTTCAAATGTAAAATCATTACTATTTTATTTAGAATTGTATATAAATACATTGCACTTTTTAATAGTGTACTTAAACTGCATATATGATAGAACAGTCATGCCATCTGACATGCGAGGCATAAGTTCCCAGCAAGAATTTTACAGAAAGGAGGTATTATAGAATAGCGTGATACATGTCTTGTATTTATAATGTTATATAATAGGAAAATAATGGACTCGTTGACCCCTATAACCCACATGCAGCGTGCAGTATGCAGCACAGTAAACTCTGCATCAAATAAATAAACATAACATTACCTTTTATTCATTCCATAAGATTTCATTTGCTCCAACAGCCTGACCGCTTTCATGGCACGGAGTTACCACTGGCCATTGTTTACTGCAAAAAAAGGGTTTTTCCTTAGGTCTTTTGATTTCCTGAATATTAGCAGTATAAAACACAAATCTTCCACTTGCTTGAGGCTGGAGTTCCTAAATATCAGCTGCATTACCCGAGAGGATCTAAATTGTTTTCTTTGCATGATACACAGTATTTAATTTTCAGATGGAATACTTCCATTGACTTGTTTCTGTTGTGATTTTTAATGCCTGGCTCTGATTTAATTGCTATTTAGCTCAGTCTCTTGAGTCTCTTAAGGTTTCCACACAGGAAAAGATAACAAATGTGCGGGCTCAAGTGATTGCCAATTAAACGGACATTTCATAGATGCATTATTGATACATGCTTACAAAAGAATGCATGCAGGTCATGAAGCTGCAATACTGTGGCTGAATAAAAAGGCCAGTTTTTGGACCATTTTCCCCAAAGGAGCCATAACGGTTTTACAGATTGTTCCTGATAATACAAGATTCTAAAATGATTTCAAGATGTCTTCTGTCCTGTCGTCATATCTTTGTCTCTCATGATAGCTTCTATCATACGTGATTGTATCTTTACTTAAGTATGACATATTCAGGCAGTACTGTGTGCCCTTTCAACAACTGCCTTAACCACTTCTCATAAAATTTCCACCTTTTATATTTTTACTTTTATAGTCAGTAAATTACGTTTTTGCTTTTATAGTCTGTAAATGTCCTCAATAGTCTGTCATTCTGTCAATGCGCTAGAAGAACTCTCCATAGTTAAGGCCAGTTTGCAAAAGGCAACTAAGACCGGATGATTTCAGGACATCTACTGCCCCAGCTACTGGAAATATAATGGAAAATTTCATTTTATTGAAAAAAAATCCTTAATGAATCATATTTCTGACATCAGAGCTATGTAGTACTGGAAAATCGATTGTGTGTGCTTTTTTCATCTTGAACTGCGACAGAGAGATACCTCTGAAGTTGTTCAGGGAATTGTACTGGCATAGTATAGAATGAAGCCTTTCTAGGCTTCTCTTTTATCAGTTTGCTGATGGTGTTTGACACACAAAACTTTTGCCTTTCACACCCTCTACAGATCTCCACTTTTCAAAGAGCTGGCTTATTTGAGTTCACTTCATATATGGCCTAATGCTTGTGTTTTTACCAATACTGTATCTGCACTTAAATACAGTATCAGTATAACATGGAACAATTTCTGATGTGCACATGTGCTACTGAGTAACACTTGCATGTACGTGAGTAGATTGAGTTTAACTGTATTGGATTATTTCATATTTGACACAAGCAGCAGTAAAAAAAATGCTCATTGGAAAATCTGTAATGCCAATATTGTGAGGAGAGGCAACAGTAGTGGGTGATATACTGGTTGAAATTCTTCCTAAGCTTTTGGTTTTGGCATAACTTTTATACTGGTATGCCATGAATAAGTTCTTTTAAGTTCTTTTACCTGAATGGCTGAGTCAGGCATCTTTCAGCAATCCCTCATGTCTCGCTATGTAGTCAGTTACAGTCTGAGTTAATGTTAGTCCAGGTTGTGGACCGAGGGAGCAAACATTAGAGAGACATATGAAAGGAACTGTTGGCCTCCTGGATTTTTTTGTAAGAAAGAAGCTGTCAGTCTCCTGGGGTAAAGATAGCCTTTAGCCTAGAATTAGCCTTTAGCCTTTTCAAAAGGGGTCTACATAGAACCATCTGCAGCACATTCTTCCTCAATCTGAAGAAGGCGATAAGGATGCAAAGTACCCTGAAATCATGCAAAGGGTTCTTTGAGTGTTCATGGCTCTATATAGAACCGTTTTCTTTACTAAAGAACCCTTGAAGAACCATCGGTTTTAAGAGTGTACCAGTCTGAAAAGGGCTACAACGCCATTGCTAAGGCTCTGGAGAAAACCTGGAACAGTGGTGGACCTTACTAGGAGTGGCTGGCCTACCAAAATTACACCAAGAGCACAGCAATGACTCATCCAGGAGGTCACGAAAGAACCCAGATGAACATCTTAAGAATTTCAGACCTTCTTTGCCTCAGTTAAGGTCAATGTACACGATTCCACAGTAAGAAAGACACTGGGCAAAAATGGCATGGCTATGGGAGAGTCACAAGACTGAGCAAAAAGAACACAAAGGTTCATTTCACATTTGCCCAAACCAAAAAAATAAACAAGTAGACGACCCTCAAGACTTTTGAGATAGTATTCTGTGGCCTGATGAGTCGAAGTTGGAACTTTTTAGAAGACATAGTTCCTGTTACGTCTGGTGAAAAGCTAACACTGCATTCCACCATAAGAACATCATACCAACGGATAGACATAGTGGTGGTAGTGTGTTGGTTTGGGACTGCTTTGCTTCTGCAGGACCTGGACAACTTGTCATAATTGATAGAACCATGAATTCTGCTCTTTATCAGAAAAGTGGACATTTTTCTATCAGAATCTTTCAGTTCAGTTCAGTACACTTCAGTTTGTGACCAAAGCTTGAGTGCAGTTGAGTTATGAAGTAGGACAATCCTCTAAATGGCTCAAACAAACTTTTTAAAAACTTTTGCATCGTGACACAGAACACTACTTTTACCAAAATTAAATATTTAAATGGTAGAATTTTCAGGATTTATAGGCAGCTATCGAGTGGTTAGGTTAGATAGAGTTAGTATTGGTATCGGTTCTTGGGATCAACTTAACAATCGGGTATCAGTATCGAAAAGGGAAAAAGTTGTATGGGTACATCCCTCCTTAATGCAGTCTGAATTTGCACCACTTCAGACCTGGTGTTCACGTGTGCATTTATTTTCTCTGTGAAATAGTAGGAGCACTTGTTCTGAGAGATATGTTTCCTGGCGCTCTGCTTCCATACCTGGTACACTCATCAATGAGCGGTTGTCTTTGGCTGGAAGCAACCTGAACATTATTTTAGACGGTAAATTGAAGAAACGTTATTCTATACTGGCTGTAAATTAGAGCGGTGGGGCCACTTTCATGCAACTTGCCATTCCCGACGGAGGTCATTCTGGAAGGCGTCGAGGCTGTTTTTTCTGCATTCACTGTTTGCACATAAATCACTGAAAATTAAAAGACCTTTCCTTTTTGAAACGAGGCTTGAAACTGATCACTCAAATGAAGACAGAATGTGTCTTGAGCCCATCAGTCTCAATTTGCCTATGCTGTTCTTCACCTGGGAAACTGGCTAGGCAAAACCTCAAAGGCCCCCTTCTGTTGTGGGTTAGAGGAACATGAAAGCTAGCTTCAACCGAAAGAAGGCAATTCTTCAGATGGGTTTAACTCTTTCATCAAAGGCAGAGCTAGGAGGTCTGGGGGTAAGATGTATGGCTGAACCTGACATGGTCACCCACCTGACTTGACCTCAGACAGCCTCGCAAGTTTCTTTGTCTTCTCTCTCTTTCCTGAATTGCTTCTTCTGGGACTTAGCATTTATAACAAGGTTCTGATAGCAGCGTAATATTCAGCATGTTCTGGAGCTCCCCCACAATCTCCAAATGCATCTGCCACCACAGATTGGACAGCTTTCTGAAGTAAATATGGACCAGCTGAACTTCTCCAGCTCCGAGTCTTGGATGTATATGGTAAGGACCAGTATTCACATCCATGAGAAAGTTGTGGTATATGCTGCAACTCAGTCTAAGAACTCCACCTACGTGTTTCTAAGGGTTGGAAGAGGCAAGCATAGAAGGGATTCTGCTGGAGAAAGACAACTTTGTGAGGAAGCCTCTGCAAAAACCATTTTACAGTGATGCTCAGTGAGTGAGGAGCTGTTGAAATATTATGTCAGCCCCACTCTCCATGAAAGCAGACAGTGTCTTAACCACACCACAGTGGGAATTATTTTGTGGGGAATGGTTTTATGAATACTTTGCCCATTTAATGGCTCAATCTTATGAAGTATTATAAGACACAATGTTTTGAAAATGGGGAGCAGTTGTGTGATTGTATGGTCTGAATAGTGAGTGTTGCTAGTGTCTCTATGCTGCTGATTGTAAATCGTCCTGTCAGAAAGTGAGAGGATGGAAGGTGAGAGTTCAAAGAAGCCCTGGCAGGTAATTGTGCTTCATACACTTTTGACCTCTTAAGCCCTACTTAGTTAGGCTAGCTCACCCTTAATTTCCCCTGAGGTTTCAAGTTTTTAAACCATTTTCTGAACAATCATTGATTATTTCAACTTGGGCTACACAGCATTTTTGTTTTGCAGAACATTATCCTTGCATATCCCTTACAAGTCTATATTTAAACATTTTTGGGGTCCGAGATGGAATAGTTGGTCTTTTATAGTTTAGTTTTCTTCCCTCACATGGCTGAATGAAAACTGCTGAAAGAATGCCTGAAAAAAAAGCCAGCCTCTGAAGTGGGAAGAATCTGATTATCAGATATTTTTGTCTTACAGAGTCTCAGTTCACTTTTGGATTCAGTCCACACCTCAATTCAAAGATTACGCACTCCCCTCTGGTGCCAATATTTGTGGTAATTTAATATGCCTCCCTTTTCCCCTCACTACTGACATCTTAAATTGGAAAACATGTAGACAAAATCATAGTTGAAAGCAAATCCAAAAATCCTACCAAATGCTGCCTGTGTCTGAGATGTAAAACAACAATTATACCTTCTTTGTGAAATCCTAATCATAAGGCTGTCTTTTTTTGTCCCCTTAATGTCATTCCAGTAAGGCATTCCGGAAACAATTATTGGTTATACAAAAATGTGAAATTTCTCCTCTTCTTTAACATTCATATGTCTTTTCTTGTTACACTTTATTTTTGAATTTCTTTTTAAGAACTACAGTACTGTGAAAATGCCAGAGACTAGGTTACTAGGTTCAAAACTGACAATTTAGTACAAGTTATTCCTTTTTTTGTGAGGATTTAAAATAAGATAATAAGAAATAAGATAATCCACTTGCATAAGAAAGGGGAAACTCAGAAAACCCAGAGGTTTCCAAAACTGGAGTTCAAAAAATTATTAACATATACAGAGAAAATGGGACTCACAACAACCATGCAAGATCTGGTGGACCACCAAAATTTCATCTTTGAGGTAGAGGAGAAAATCAAGCTCCACTGCTGCTTCAGATCTGAAAAAATCCACAGACGTTTCTGTCCATCCTTCCACTGTGAGGAGACAACTCAACACTATGAGTCTGAAAGGATGTGTAGCTGTCAAAAAGCCGTTACTGAGAAGGTAAAATGAAACAAAGAAGCTGCTGGTGTTCTCAGAACAATGAACTGACCGCCCCAGAGTCCAGACCTCATCACTGAATGTGGTTTTGAATACTTGGATTGTGAGAAGCAGAAAATGCAACAAACTTCTAAATACACACCAAATACAAAAAATACTGTTACATTTAGTTGTTAAGGCTTCCCTGTTAAATATGTGTTTTCCTTTTTTTCTTAGGGCTGAAAACTGAATAACTTGGCTACTTCAACTGGGTGGTCTCTGTCATTTGCACAGTACTGGATACACTGCAAGTTCCTCATTACGAGATTATAAAATAATAATAGACGCAACAGAGACTATAATAACTCTCCATCGTAACCTCGTGGAGGCAACTGCAGCATAATTAGACTGGCATACTTTTTTAACCTTAAAAAACCCATGTAGGCATTCAGATGGTTCTTTAATTTGTCATATTTCTATATATAACCTTTCTCTTTACTAAAGAACCTCCAAGAACCTCTCAGACCTTAAAAAGCAAGCGGACATGGCCCTTCACTGATGCAGTGGACCTTCAGTATCCTTTAAACCCTGCTGTTAATTAAATGCAATTGATGCTCACTCCACTTGTTTTGTGTTAGAAGAAGAAAAGGGAAGCTGAAGTTTTCCCTCTACCCCGACATGGTCTGAATTAAATTGAAAAGCACCTCCTGAACCCCACGGTGACCCTACTGCGTGCTCGGGGACTGTAGCCACTGCGGTTATATGGCTGAGGGACCAGTTGTTTTTAAGTAAACTAATTCTGCTAACAGTTTTATAACCCGAAGCTCGTAAAAAAGGGCTGGGCTTTTGCTCTGCTCTCTGATTCTACAACCATTCCATGGCTGGAATCCCCATTTGCTTTGCGAGAGCGTGTCGGTGTGTCAGCTGGAGGGTGTGTGTGTGTGTGTGCGCGAGCGTGTGTGTGTGTGTGTGTGTTCAGGAGGTGATATATGACTGCTGTGTCACGTTCCACATCTGACAACCATCCTGAGACGTGCATCATCTGTCCTTTCCCTTTTTCCTTCTGATTCCTCTATAAAAAAAAAAAAATTAGGGGTGTGAATGTCAGAAGCGAAGGAGGGGAGGGGGAGCAGAGAGAGAGAGACAGAGAGAGAGAGAGAGAGAGAGAGAGAGAGAGAGAGGGAGCGAGAGGGAGTCAGAGCTCACACAATCAGTGAGCGTGAGAGGGAGAGTGAGGGAACGAGGGAGGAAAGAAAGGAGAGAGAGCGAGGGAGAGTGAGAGAAGGGGGTTTAAAAGCAACTCAGTCCGGCGAGGTGCAGCTGGGGCTGGATATTGAGAGCTGGAAGGAGCTGGAGAGAAGGTAAGACCACTGCTTGGATCTAAAGGTGACCCAGGGCTTCTGCATGAGCTGCCAGGTTAATCGCTGCAAACTACTGGTCTTTAGGCTTCATGTTTTAGCCTATATCCAGCAATTAGTAGGGACAAATACTGAAGATCTTCAGAATGGATCTGTTGTGTAACACATTGTTCTAATTACCTGAGGAAGTTGTACATACTGTTTTTTGCAATGCTGCCTCCAAAGCATGATCACCTATCAGTGTCATACTATAAATAATGGTGCTTTCAATGTGCTTGATTCATATGTGCAGACTGGGCCTACCACAATGAAACATCACCGTCTTTTGTTTCACTCACTTCTGTCAATGACTGTGTTGCTGTATTGTAACATGTGACACTTTGAATCAAGGACATTCCAAGCGCTTCTTTTCGCAGCGCATTTAGTCAAAAGCCCCGTGGTTTTGATGAAGCAGTGTTGCTCAATCTGCATAAACACCTTTGACGTGAGTGCAGGCAGACAGTAATTTTGCACACGGCGAGTCATTAGTGAACTGAGCGAGTCAGGCATTGAGCCCGAGGCAGGTTCATGGTATGTGCGTCCAATGAGAGGCGCAGTGTGTTCTGTGGTGGGTCGCCTGCCGAGACGAGTCGTCGCAGACAGCGCATTCACTGACTGAGCATTCATGGCTTAATTCCACACTAAACCTGCTGCTTCAGTCATCGGATCATGCCGTGCCACCAAATGAGCCCTTGGATTGTTTATTATAGAGTTAGAGGGTGAGGTGTAGGAGAAGCATCACATGCCTTGCCTCACTCATTTCAAGACAATACCTACCACCAGTGTGTGTGTGTGTGGTCGTGTTAGGCTGCTCATAATCAGTACTTTTTCTATGCTACTTCTTGATAAAAAAAGATGAAGGACTGTCCTGGGCTGCTTCCAGAAAGTAAAGAGAGCAGTCAAATTAGACGGGGAAGGTTAAGAGGAGGTCTCAATAAGTTCCCTAATTGCCAAACACGTGCCTTGGGACTGTGCAACATACCCAGGGCCTTTTATGCTTTACTGTCTTCTTAGAACATGCTCTGTTCTAAGAAGCCTAAATTGTAATGCTAACATTAGCTTAGCGTGGGCTCACAGGGTCTGCTGCCACTGGTCGTAGGCCTCGCTCAAATCCGCACTGTTTGTCTTATCTTTATCGCGGGGGATATATTTAGTGTGGGGCTTAGCCGTGGCGTAAGGGAGGCGCGGGTTGGTGGCATCAAAGCGTGGTGGCAGTGCCCCTGCTCAGGACTGGCATGCTGCTTGGGTGCAGATGGGGTCCAGGGGGAGAACGAGGAGGGGAGGCTATTTGGCCCCCACAGGAATCTGCCCTTTGGTTTATTAAAAGCTGGTGAAACAATGGAGCGCAAATGAGCACCAAACAATGACGTAATGTGTGAGCATAAGAGGACAGGGGTTTGACAGAAGACGGGGCTGCTCGTAGCAACTAGAATGGCAACGGTTAACCACATGCACAGCCCACACAGCAACTGTGAACCCAGTTCAAGGCTTACTTTACTTTCAAAAGAGTTGATATTTCAGCCACAGTGATCAAACAAAGCATTCCAGCTCTGAACACTGTCAGCAGTTTTATGTACAGCAATTTCCAGTTTGCAATCAACAAGTGTTTCACAAACAAGGGGTGCACAAGGTTATGCGATTCACATCATTATCAGCTTGAAAAAGACTATCAACATTGGACAGATGTTTGACTATTTGATGGCATATTCATCGTCATATATTGTCATTTATTACTCCAGAAGAGTAGAATGCTTAGTTGATGCCTTGTGCTAAAATATCTGCATTTTATTCATTTTACTGCATTTGTAGCCCTATAGAAATAAACATTTTCTGTAAGGCTAATCTAGCTGATGTAGTCTAGGGTGACCATGTTTTCAATTTCAAAAAAGAGGACACTGTGGGCAGGAGGGCGGCGGCGGGGCAGGCTGTAGAAAGCAAATGTCAACATGAAAGTAAAGCCATATCCAGGACATTTTGGGCAATTTAGAAATGCATTTTTTAGGTCCAAAAAGAGGACGTCCCGGAAAAAGAGGACATATGGTCACCCTAATGTAGTCCCACGTATAGGTATTGGCAAATATGAAAAATATTCAATGTTGGCCCACAATTCCCATATCAGCGCATCCCTACTGCAAACAATTACAATCTAGAAGAAAAGAATTTAGGATGATTGGACCCACCTAGGTAGGCTTGGAGGCAACTTTGAGTCCTGGATTACCTGGAAAATTTGCTTCAAAACAGAAATAAATGACTTTTAACCGGCAATGCCGTGGCAATCACAGCTAATAATGTGGATTCCACAGTTTGTCTGCGCCTTAAACAACCCCTCTCATAGCTTGAGGCACGTTTCAGTCTGAAAATCCCTTTCAAAATGACAGTCTGTGCTTCAGCTTATGCAAGAAGGAGAGCAGCGATGAGAGCCAGAGACGGGACAACATGCTCCGATATCAAGAGACTACCTGAGGTCCCTTGAGTTCCTCTAAAGTATGTGTGTGTGTGGGGGGAGGGGGCGTGGGGGGGTTTATAGAGAAACCACGGTATCACATGTGATGATGTCCAGACTTGGCTAAGGTCAGCAAACACGTTTTTTTATTCCCCAAATAAAGTGGAATGTGGTTTTTAATGGTGAGATTGAGGCTGAAGAGTTATGCTGCATGGCTCCAAACCTGTGGCTGAGTGTGAATGTCAGGAATTTCACAGTTCTAATGGCGCAGACGCTGAGGCCCCTCACCAGGCCTGCACCACCTTGATCAAAAAGAGCCATGCTGTGTTTTTACAGGGCCGTGCCTGGGGACAGTTCAGGCCGGGGGTCCACTCCCTGGCATCATGCCTGGCCAGGACTCCCTAAGTTTTTGGGGCAAAGTCTCTGAGTGACTGGTCTTTGCCTGGGAGCACCGAACAACACTTCTGGAGTGTCTCATGCACTTCTGGCTCCTGCCTTGTTTTTGAATGTTTATTGCTTTTTCAGTACAATAGTTAGCACATGTTTTGAAACGAGGCACTTGACCAGGTACACGTAAAAAAAAAAAGGCCCAGTGGAAATAATGGATCCTATTGTGTTTTTTAACTGGAGATTTACTTGAAAACATAGATTCAATTAATCAGTTTTTACAGTCAAACCTACTGCCAACAAGGCCATTAGCGTGATAAAGTGTGAAAAATATTTGGGTTGTGCTTTCTTTTTAGTTCCACCAGCACTTCTGTACTCCTGCAATATCCGTGATGAAATGATTTTATTTATCCGCAGACCTTTTGGCTCCAGCTGCGGGTTTAATTTAAGGACTAATTAAAGGAAACATCTGAGTACATTATGACTAAAGCAGCAAAATGGAAACCAACCAACAAAACTCTAGGGCGCAAATCTCTCTCTGATAGGAAGTCGCAAAAAATATATGTATGTTCACAAAAATCAGAGTGGGAAATAGCTGTGCTGGGAGAGAGAAAGGGTGGAGGTGGACACAGGCAGTATGTGTTGTTGTGTCAGATGGAGGGGATCGGAAGTTCCAGCTGCTTTTTGTGGACACACTGGGCTCTATAAATCTGTGGATCTCAGCAGGTGTGGAGGCTGCAGCGGTGCCCTACCTAACTGCCTCCCTGTCCCAGGGTGGCTCCCTGCAGGGAGTGGAGTGGATGCACGGGGGGCGTCGGCACCCCAACAACTCTCCAACACTGGAAACCCCACAGACTGGCTGCTGTGCATGGCTGTACGATGAGGTCATGCTCTTGCTTTTGCGAACTCTAGTGGACTCTGTAGTCACCTTGTAAACAGGGATGTCTCTCACTGCATTGTTCGGCCTGGTTATTACAGGCATGGATCAGGCCATGAACAAAGCAGCCCTTTTTCTTGCACTTTTGAATGTCAACAGTCATGTCTGGGCGCGATGACGATGATGATGATCACCGTTATAATGCCTGGTATGTCTCATATGTTGATATTAAACAAATGATGAAGAGAAGAGTGTGGTGCATCCCTGGTTAAGAACAGACGGCAGTGTCTGGTTGTGTAAACGCTGCAAGCTCCCTGGAGCCATTAAACATTTCAGAAAGTATTTATTTGAACAGGCAAATTGATACTTCAATTTCTTGCACAAAGGAATGTTCAAGTTAAATGATTCGCTCCAGAAAGAAAAACACAAGAGTACGTTGTTAAATTAACTTGATGTGTTTGCGATTTCAGGACAAATTAGGGTCCTGGTGAAATATTTTGTGCCGAAAAAACGAAGGAGGAAAAATGGTACAGACAAGTTTTTGACATAATTGGTGTAGTTTTTTATATGAATGATAATTTCCTCTTTATGAAAGGGCCTGATCCCAGCTCTAGGTTTCCGTTCCCTTTAGGGTCTGGAGAGAGAAAGTACTTTGCTAGCCTTTTTTCCCAGCGCTGCACAAAGCTTATTAGCAGTTGTGGCTTGGGGAATTGAACTGCCACACACGAAACAATCTTCACAAATGAATACCACTGTCAAGAGGACAATAAAGTCCACAGACCCCGAAAAACGCGAAGCATGTACATATATATAAACGTATGTATGTGCATGTGTGCACTCGGGGTTGGCAGTTGACTTGTTGTCATGTGAGAACTTGTTCAGAGACCTATTTCTTCTAATGAAAAATTCATTCCTGGGGAAATGATTTGCTCCAGGCTGTTTATTAATGGATTACGTTTCTCCTTTGTGTAATAAAACATAGATTTTTTTGGTCTGCATTAGGATTGTTAGAATAACAGCAGAACGGCTGCCAGCATGCCTCACGCAACACAGCCCTGGAGCAGTCGCCTGAAGCAAACGGCAGCAGGCGCTTTGTCTCAGGCCATCTATCGTCAGCAAGTTCTCAGAGGCACCTTGCTTCACCTGCCCAAGGGCTCCAGCAATAACTTAAACAGCCCCAGGGCTCTGAACCACTAACCTGATAGACAAAACATTGACCTGATATTCTTTCCTCGGATGGAAGAGCGTTTCGGTAACTTGCACCATGGTAGACTAACCCCTACTTCTTTTTCTTTACCTGCAGAAAGGACCACACAGGCAGAAGGTACGGGAGATGGCAAAGCCACCACACATTCCACTTGACCAGCGTGGCACCAGAACCTGGGCACTTTCCCCTGTAGTAGGATAGGCATCATTTGTCTCTGTTTTTCTGCTGGGAATTTTGCTCACTTTTGCATTTGCGCCAAGGGGCCAGTATGAGGAGCACGGGCCCACTAAGCCAGCCTGGGATTGTGCTGCTGCTGGTCACGTGTCCACTGCTGAACATTCTGCGTGGAGTTACCTGTAAGGCCGAGAGTGGACACCTTGGAGACACGGATCCGGACAGGTGTATGAGACACCATTTCGTCGAGACCATCACGCATCCCATCTACAAATGCAATTCCAAGGTACGAGCTTCTGGCTGAACCTGTTTCTAATTTGAGTGAATGTAGATACATTCAGGAGATACCCACAGTGACCACGTGGGAAAGGGGTGAGAAAGAATGGGAGACCATTTTAGTAAGTGCCGTTTGGGGACTCATCTGTTCTGGCATTCATGCCAGAGTAGAGGTGACCCTTTCTCTCTTTCGCATTGGTGCATTTTGCCTATTAGCATCCCACCAAGAGGCACATGCTGATCAAGAGCAGGTTAACCTAAAGCTCCTTTGTTGCTTATTGAGTTCCAGTTAATGGTCCCGCTGGTCAGACCCTGCTGTAATGCAATACGCTCTCTACACCCACACTGTTCCTGCTAACAAGACGTTTAAGGAAACACAGCGAGTCTCCAGGCACCTGGAAAGGTTTTATATTCAAATATCAACCCCGAGGATCTCATCCTAATTAGAATCCGCAGTCGAGGAATCGAGTCCATTTCGTTTATTAAATCAGATACTATGGTCAACATGCCCTCGTGCTCTTTTCTCGTGAACTCTACCGTGGTTACTTTGACACCTTGGCAGGGAACGCTGCGTTCAGGCAGCCTGTGAGGCCCAGAGCCTAGCCAGAAATAAGCCCCCACAGGGTGCATAAAATGTCTGCACGATGGCACGGGTCCAGAGCACCGCATAGAGCTGCGGCTGAATCATTTCTTTTGTCATCCAAACAACAGCGTGCAGCAGCCTACCTCCGCCAGACTTACTGAGCCAGACGAGCAGACTCGGGTTCACCTGTGGTCTCAGGGACTGCAGGGACAGTCCAAGCTTTAGCTTCAGCTGTGCTTCTGCTCGTCCCAGGCTCGAACTCTTACAAGCCCAGCTGAGACGTGTCAGCAGATAGAGGAGCTTCACAAAGGCAGACTTTTTTCCAGCGTCCTATAAACTGACGGGGGGTTGGCAGAAACCTATGATATCACTAAATAGTTCCATTCCGTTCCTTGAGGATTACGCATGCTGCGCTGCTGCCGTATCTGTTTCAATTAGGAGACAAACAGAGCTAAGCTGATATGACACGCAGTGCACTCAGGACAGGTAGACGTCCGTGCTGGGTTATAAACGACTCCCGCGCTCAGGCATTGAAACAGGGCAACTGGTCCCAAGAGACCATTTGAGAGCTGTGCTGAAACTAATTGTGACAGTTACAGCTCTAAACGGCTTTCGCTTATCCCTCATTCAGCTGGGGCATGAACTCGCAGGGCTTTTTGCCTTCTGTGAACCATAGGTGAAGGGAAGGTTTATGGCCAGAACAGTTCATATCGAGTACCAGACCCCCCATCCCAGGGCGTTTTACAATCCCTCGAAAGGTTTATTATTTGACAACCAAGGTCACAGGCCCCATGTCCTGCACTCTTAAAAATTAAGGTGCAGAAAGTGTTCACTGGAGCAATGCCATAGGACAGAACCTTTCAATGGATGGTTCTCTAGAGAACTGTTGTAAACGAGATGTGCAAGTGTGAAGAATGTATGTTTTTCACTAGAACCGTACATGTAAGCAAGTTTAGGAACCTTTATTTTTATGAGCTTGAGGGATCAAGCTTGACTTAGTCACAGCTTTAAAGCAGCCTATTACGCACTGCATCAGCTATGGGCATGACTGTGGCTTCCATCGCAAATTTCAGCAGTGCTGCATAGGATCCACCTGCGCAATCACTCTTGCTATAAATACAGAGAAGGGAAAGCGGGTGCTGGAGAACCTACATCTGCTGCCCAGCTGTTGTCACCTGGCCCTGTTCTCTTCCATCTCCATCTTCCGCTGGCCACACGCCTCAAAAGCACCTCCCACGGCCCCCATATCTGTCAGCTGCATTCAGTAGTGCACTAACAAAGTACATCTATTCAGCTGCTGTATGTAAAAGTTCCTTGGAAAACACGTATTTTTTTATGAGTATTTATTTTGGCGCGTTTCATTTCTCTCTATATTTTGAGAAGGAAAAAGCACTTTCTTGCTCCACATGTTTTCTAATCTATGACTCTTTTAGAAAGGGCCAGATTTTTGTTAACATCAAACAGAACAATCACATTCATTTCACTGCACATTCTTTTCAAATTAATAGTAAACTATGCAGAACAATTTGGACTGGGATACTAAATGCTTTAAGGATTAGTTTGCAGACTTTTTTTTCGCAGTGTAATCAAATGGCCTATGAAATGAAACACATCAAAGTTCTACTCTGGTTAAAACATGAAAATATCTAAAAGTTGCGACAGCAGTGAACAGTTTGAACAGTTAATAATTCCCCTATCAGGGCCATCTTACTGCATGCATTAGTAACTACAAAGAAACTGTATGTAAGTGAAAGTATGCATACTGTGTCAAACTCTTACTCTTATGGCACCAAAATATACTTGAGTGAAAGTTAAAAAGTACACACATTTAAACATACA
>JAILXH010044894.1:0-10710 GCA_023558415.1 Piaractus mesopotamicus
AATAGTAACACTGCAGAAGAAGGAGATGTTCAAATTGGACTAAAGAATAAAAACTTTTTAAAAAATGTTTTGATAATAGAGGATTAACACTTTAAGACACAACCCAGATATTTGACAATTCATTATTTTTATGATGTCACCAAATCCATATTTACACATATTCACATGTTCAGCCCTGTTTAGCTCCCCTCATTCACTGCAAAATTATTAGGGTTTTTTAGCCTAAACTGCTTTTTGAATAGGCACAATACAGGGCAGCCAATCAGAACAGAGCTAATTTACACTAATCAGTCCTAAAGGCACGGTAACAAAAACAGCCTGTTGAGTTCTGTGAGGTTGAAAGGTTGGAAAATGGTCATGTAAAATTGAATTATGACTGCTTTTGTTCATAAACCCACACAAACCTTGTAAGTCAACCTCAGGAAAAAAATACAATTCATGAAATATGTAAGATATGGGCTCTTACTAAAGCCACTGGTATCTTAGACTGGTGTCGGCTTTATCCTGGTCATAGAGTTTCTAAATGCAGTTTAGAAACTACTGATAGTCATAAAAATACTGAAAAAAGGTTAGTTTGATCTAATCTATAATAAATATTGATCATATTTCAGCTGCTAACTCCTGTCCGTGTTTAATAAATAATTCAATTATTCAGACAACGCTCCTTAAATCAATTAAAAAGTTGAACACTCCACTTCACGCAAGATAAATAATAAATATTCAGGGCAGTCTGTCAGTCTGCGGTAAATCTTAATATCATTTATAGCACATAAGTGAGTTGACCGAGTGCAAATTTATCAGTGTGACAACTTCAAGAAGCCAAGCACAACAAAAGAGCCCTCAGACACTTTATGAAATATTCATTGTAGTCCAAGTTCATTTGCTGCTTGGTTCGGCCACCTAAAAATTAGCATATCCTGCTGCAGTGAAGTTAAAACAAACATCATCAGCCATTAAAAATGACACGTTGACAGGGTGACCATAAAAGTTGCGGTTATTTTCGTCCTCAGACCTTAAAAACACAAGCATCAGCTCGCTAGAGGTGTGTGTGTGTTTTGCTTTAAAAGAATTGGAGGGCCGCTTGCTCTGTGTTTATTTGGTCTCTGATTCCCAGCTTTTGGATTTGGGCACATCTGGAAGGCATTAGTCTGCCGCGCTGGCTCGTGGGATGAGGTCACCGTGCCAGAGTAACAATGTTGCTTTTGTCTGTTATGCCGACTGATGACGCTGCGGTGAAGCCAAGGGCTGCAGGCAGAAAGATAAAACAGCCAATAAGAGAGCGGAAAGATAAAACAGCCAATCGGGCAAAGGATCCGTTCACAAGCGCCCGGCAAGTGACGTAGGTCACTGAAGCTACCGGGCTAATGCAGCTAATTCCAGGCCAAAGGAAGCTTATAGACACCAATTAGCATAATGTAAACTTCAGGCCTAAATTATCACATGCATGCCTCAAACTGTGTTAAGTTGTTAAACCCTTATATGGCCAGTACATAAAGTTTGATTATACACTTCTACAACCTAAAAATAGCTCCACTAGTTTGCACTGAAGTCCTTGTAGTTACTGAATAATAAGCCTTAGTAAGTAATAAGACTGGGATTTTAAGGGGTTACGTAATCTCACATAGACTTAATTATGTGGTTTCTAACTCTGTATGACATTCTATTAAAAGAAAATATACCGAACGGTGCAGCATTTTTCCACTGCACAACGTACTGGAATGTTTGACATCAGAAAACTTGAACCGCTCTATGGTTTTTTGGTATCTACTCAACATTGGCACCAAAAAGAGGGCATTTTGTTCTGTCTTGGTAACATTTGCAGCTGAAGCCAAGAGCAATTTAGCAAAATCTTCACTCTTCCAGGTGAAGATAAAGTCACCAAGCACTGTTACATCACCAATATGTGCACTAGTATGTACACTTGAATGGCATGTTAGTGTGGTGGCTGCTATTTTTGGAATTAATACTTTGTAAAGAGTTTGCTAAGGTGACATAAGCTGGTTAGGAAGATAATGCTAACACTATTACCATTTATACTAGCTTCTTCAGAATGAGTGTTTGGGCTCACGTTTTCACTAGAGCTGTCGAAGTTAATGCAATCTCACTTTAATGCAGTGCCGTTAATGCAGGTTCTTTTTGACCCTGTGAATCACCCATAGTTCAAGCTGCAAATTGAACGTGCACCACTCTAGCTTCAAGTGAATCATACTCTATTAGAAGTCACTCTCTACTCTTTGAATTGGTGAATGGTGGAGAAAAGCTTCTTAAATGGTAAGTTCAATTTCAAAACTTTGCCACGCAGCTCGCCTAA
This sequence comes from Piaractus mesopotamicus, assembly GCA_023558415.1. Taxonomy (NCBI): domain Eukaryota; kingdom Metazoa; phylum Chordata; class Actinopteri; order Characiformes; family Serrasalmidae; genus Piaractus; species Piaractus mesopotamicus. The sequence continues at coordinate 2,312 of JAILXH010044894.1, forward strand.
CAAAGCTGAGGCTGTGTGTAATGCTGTCCGGCTGAATTTAGTTAGCACCGGAGTGCTTCCAGCCTATGATATCACATGTAAGCCAAGCACACATCTGACACCAACAGGATTAGCCATGCTAATATATGACAGTCCACACTTGACAGTGTTGCGGGAAACAATGGACGCATCGACTTCCAGCTAATTAACGTTAGCAACTGCTAAAAGGACAATCGCAGCATGCAGGCCTATTCACACAGTGGAGAATGAAGGTCTGCGTGACATAATTCGGATTGTGTCCAACAACTCAACCTTATGAGTTGGCCTCAAGAGCCACAGTCATCACCAGCATACACAAGTTATGTGAAACAGAGAGGGCAAAACTAGCGAAGGAGTTGGAGCTAACAAAGACAGTGATAGTCGCACTTACTGATGAGTGAATAAAACTCCCTCACAATTGAAGTTTTTTTTTTTAGTTTCTCTTGTTCCAGTTACATGAACTTGTTAAGTATATTCGTATGATTATATTATTTCCACTCTTCTTCATATAACCTATTACACCTAAAAAATCTTCCATTGGGGTAAAATTTCAACAGATTAAAAAATAAAAAAAAAAATTGATCAATCATGATTAACTAGACACTCACACTATAAACTCACACTATTACTCACAATTTTTAATCACTTCAGCCCTAATTTTCACACCTGACAGGTCACATAGTAGCCACATTAGACTTTTTAATAGTGGTATATAATGACCAAAAAGACAATTAAATTATTAATCATAGTTATTATGACAGTTTACCAGATGGAAAATAAAGTTTCATTGGTTTCTAAAACCACCGCCACGCAGTAGGATAAGCGGTTTAGATGATGTGTATGTGTGGTTTCTAAAACAAAGCAAATCACAATTTTACATTTATCCCTTTATAAGCTAAGACACGTTCAGAGTCCAGAATTTGCTTCTTCAGTTTTAGCGACAAGGCTAACATAGCTAACAGGTAATGCTGGTTAGACAACCTTAATTTAGCGTTGTGCTAACTGCATGCCAAAATCGCGTGCTTATCTCAAACCACTTTGAGCTGTTAAGTAATGTCAGATAGTCTTGCTTATGTGGTTGCTATTGTTTTTAGCTATGCAGCATACTTCTGTTCATTACATTTGGAGAAAGGGGAAATTTGTGTAAATTACATTTTTCACCAAACCGTCCCTTTAAATGTCTGAATCATATGTTAAAAATAGCCATCCCTCTGCCGTGCAGTTGCTAGTGAATTCTTCCATCTTTCATTAAACGACAAAACAAAGCATGTTCACAAGCTCTGTTACAGTGTGGTGCTGACAGGCAAGCTTACTGTACACTGACCTGGCCAAACAATGTTCCACAGTGGCCTGTTGAATGATTTAGCCCACCGTTCTGCAGAGTAGGTGGACTCACTAGGCTTCTGAAGAGTGGAGCTGCAGGGTAGGAGAGCCGCGTGTTCTGCGGCTTTCAGACTATTTCCAGCAGTTACGCGAACGACCAAGAATTTCCTCTCCTCACCAATGATGACCGCCGCGGCAATTTATGCTCCACCAGCCAGACAGACCTACAACAGATACTTTACAACAGATTTTGAGCTACAGTTATCTATCTCTGCACTGAAATGAGTGATCTTTCGAATTTGCTTGATTTAAATGGGCACATCAGTTCCATATTAACAAACTATATGAAAACAATTGTCTCCATTTGCTTACAAGAATAGACAAAATAACAGAAACAGCACAGAAAATACCCATATTCATTGGCCATTTTATCAGAAACACCTACCATGGTGGACTTTGTAGGTTTGCAGTCACTGACTGTAGCTCATCTGTTGCTTCACAAGTTATCAGGCCCCTCTGCCAATCAATCAATAGAATGGGACTCCCAGAAGACTGACACTGACCACATGTTGGTGGTCAAAGTTGTGTTGAGAATAGTTTCCCACTCAAATAATATCAGGGGTGGTCTTATGATGGTTCATACTGATAGATGGGGTAAAGGGGGGTGATAAATGGTATAGTAACAGATTAGATTACAGTGTACTGTATGCACCTATATGGTCAGTGTTTCTGATAGATTGGCCAAAGATTCTAAATATTAGTGTTGTGTTTCTGTTGTTTTGCAGACCCTCTGTACTGGCAGTAACTGTGTTGATTAAATATATTTTATTCATATGGAAATGGGGCGCATATTAGAATCAAGCAGCATAGGGGTGGTAAGCTGTTGACAATAACCAGTAAGTATTTTGCATACTGGCCTCTTACACTTAAGTCTGTTGTATTCATGCTTGACTTATAAAACCAGGCCTGTGGATAATACACTCTTCTTTTAGTTGGAGCATTCTTAGATATAAAGAAAGTGGAACGATGCCACAGAAGAACCATTTTTGGCTCCCTTAAGAACCCTTCCATGGATTATTCTTTAAAAATAACACTTTCAAAGATGAAATGTGTGAGTTTAAAGAACCTTTTCAAAGTTTAGAGAGAAAAGAGGGAAGCCAATCAGAACCGATCATTTACACACAGTCGTATGCAAACGTTTGAGTGCCTCTGGTCCAAAAAAAAACAAAAAACCTTATTTTATATTTTATTTTTTTTCAGTATGTTAAATTAAGCAACAGAATAGACTTAATGCACTAAAGTCTACAGAAAACAAATGTGTGTTCTCTGTAGAGAATGTGCTAAATTATATTTACACAGAAAATCAACAATAAATGTAACTTGACAAGGGTTGTTTAAACAAGCATACATAAAATGGTGATGATTTCTGGCTGGTTTTGGCAAATAAAACCATACAAATGCCAAAAGTCAACCTCAAGAGAAAAACTAAATAAATGAAAAATATAGGATATAGGCCATTTTCAGATCCTCCACTTAATGTAAAGGTTCTTTTCCAGTTTAAGTTTTTTGTAATACTGTATGTCCAGGCCAAGAACCATTTAGAACCATTTACTTGAGGAAGAATAGGAAGGAGAAAAACACCATTACATTTATGTTAGAACCCTCTCCTCCTCATTTCTGTGTATTCCCATGAGCGCTCCTATAAGCGAAGGCATCAAAACCATTTTACATATTATTGTTCCTATGTCTTCCTTCCTCTCTCTCTCTGTATTCAACAGCTAGTGCTGCACAGTAGAGAGGAATAATGACTGAGCCTTGGGTCTTTAATAATAGCTTTTGTCTCTCTAGTAAACTCGCGGTCAAATGCGGGCGGCTGAGGCGGTTGACCTCTGTAGCCTATACAGCTATCAGTTCAGCGCAGCACTGTTTGGCACTGTATTCCTCAGGCTGTCTGTAGTTGACTGGCACTAGACTTGAGATGGAAGACACGTCCCAAGCTAATAATTACCCTGCGTTTTTAGCGTCCCCTCTCACTCTCGGATGATCAGGCAAATGGCTCCTGCCACTCAATTATTAATGCTACATATCACTTAGTGGCACTGTGAGCTTTGGAAGCTCCTGAACTCGCTGTCAACTTCACTTCATCACTTCAGATTATACATCTGGCACAAACTGTGTTTACCTTTTACTTTCTGCCATGCCCATATCTACTTACAGAGCATAAATCATTGTGAAACCATGAATGCTGCAGACTGCGCTCCAGCTCAGAAACTAGAAGAGTAATGTGCAGGCTGATATATGCTTATATGGTTGATGCTGGAGAGTGAGCTGAAAAGTTTCGTTTTTTATAAATGCATGATAGGAAAAATTGCCATTTTTAGTACCTAATATGTTCCCAAAGGAATATTTCAGCATTGTACAACCTAATTTCTATCTGTATACAGTTGATTGCAATACAATCATTTTACTGCTCTTAGAAAAGAACTGAAAAGCCACTCAAAACATACTCATAATAGAATCAACTGCCCTTTGACTTACATTATAAATGTATCAGTGGGTTTTCTGTTCTTTTCTGAGTACAAGGAAAGGAATTGAAATGATGGTAACTCAATAAAGAAACCCAATTCCAAAAAAGTTAGGACAGCAGGAAAAATGTAAAATAACAACAGACAGCAATGATTAATTTTTACCTGAATACATTTTTTAAAACAGTACAAAGACAAGATATTTAATGTAATTAACTTATTGTTCTTATATCTATGCTTATTCTAAGTTTGACACCTGCCAAAAAGCTTTCCAAAAAAGCTGGGAGAGTAGCACGATTACCACTGTGTTACATTATCTTTCCTTTTAACAACATTCAGTAAACGTTTGGGCATTGAAAATATCAATTGTTGTAGTTGTGAAAGTAAATTTTTTCCCATTCTTGCTTGATATAATACTTCAGCTGCTCAACCATCCAGGGTCTCCAATGTTATATATTGTGCTTCATAATGCACCATATATTTGCAATATGAGACAGGTCTGGACTAAAGGCAGGCCAGTCTAGCACCCACACTCTCTTACTACACAGCCATACTGTTAGAAGGCATGTAGAATGTAGCATGGCATTGTCTTACTGAAACAAGCAGGGACATGCCTGAAAAAGACGCCATCTAGATGGCAGCATATGTTGCTCAGAAATCTGTATCTACCTCTCAGCATTAATGATGCCTTCACAGAAGCACAAGTTACCCACCAACACACCCATATACCATGACAGATGCTGGCTTTAAAACTTTGCTTTAGTAACTTTTGTGATGGTCCTTTTCCTTTTTGGCCTGGAGAACACAACGTCCATTATTTCCAGAAATAGTCTGCAAAATGGACTTATCAGAACACAGCACACATTTCCACTTTGCATCAATCCATCTCGATAAACAAGTGTTTTCGGTCTTACATTGCAACCCTCTCCCAACTTTTTGGAATGTGTTGCAGGAATCAAAAATCAATGAAGATAATAAGGTAAAATATTTACATACTTTCTGGTTTTATTAGCATTTTACCTACTGTCCCAACTTTTTTGGAATTAAGCTTTTATGCTATACATACACTGGATAGAGATTAAGTTGAAAAATGCCATGGTATTACTATGGGAGCTCAATGACTATATGCAGGATAATACATGTATAAATGGTTGACCCTTGACAGCAGATGAAGATGAAGATGAAGATTCCTCTTTTATAAAAGCAGTAAATGCAAAAGTGATGATAAATGAAAAAGCGTTCATAAGTGATGTTCCCTTAACTGTTCCTGAGAGTTTGAAGTCGTGCTGTTGACTACGGTTCATTATTATTGAACTACAACAACTATTATTTGAAGTAGCTCTAGCTGGTGAGTAACATCAATCTAATAAATGTTCGAGGGGCACTAGTACTGCCATCGAGTGCTTTGTTATTAAGTGCTCGAGCTGTCATTACCATAATGGCGTTTTGTAGCTGGAGGATGCTACACAGAATCACCTCCTCATTAACTGAATCTGCACTGGCATAAAAGGATTTTTACTGTCTTTGCTGATTATGAGCTTTATGTTTATCAATCTTTGCATAGCTTAGCTCTGATAAGCAGACTTGAGTAGTAACACACTGAATGTAACAGTGTTACAAAATCAGGATCCAAAAAATGGGTAACTGTGTTCTCTTATAGTTAGAGGAAAAGGCAGTAATCAGATTACAGATACTTTATAAAAGTGAGTGATTACAGCCAACATTACATTAAAACCACTCTTGCTCAACAAATGCGATTTTTCTGACGTCACCATTCATAGGTGAACTCACTACACCAATCTCTATTGACTCAGTGGTTGGGATAGCAACAACCAAGCTGACTGGACAGTTATGACTCAGCAATTGTGTTACGTCCTGTTGGAGTAGTTTTGGCAAAAAAATATTGTGTTTGTGGGTAAATGACATGACGAGCATGTTTTGTGTCCATCATTTTCCTATTAAATCATTGAATAAATACATAACATATATTACAATATTTTACAATGCCTCCTTTCTGTAAATACATGTTCAGTGCACCAAAATAAAATGTATTGTAGGCCTTTATGCCTCTCAGTTTCTAAAAATGTCAAGTGGCACAGCTGCCTAACCATATATGCAGATTAAGTAAACTATTTAAAATGGTATTTTACTCAAATTATAAATAAAAAAGTCATGATTTTATATGTGAAGCCTTTCAAATCATAGCAACATTTGAGGGAATCAGAATTTACTGGGAAAACAGAGCAACTGTAAAAGTAATTAACTAATTGAAAAACTTGTGCCTGTAAATTCTAATTCCCTCAAATGTTAAGCAGCACAACTGACAATAAAGGACTTTTTTCTTACATGCTTTTAAGAAAGACTGGCCAGGTTTTGCATCATACAAAAAGACCCCAAGTGACCTTCGTGGTGTAATGCCAAGGTCAATAGCTCTTTCACTAACATAGAAAAATTGGTCATTCTTGAATTGTGGTCCAGCTGCTTCATATTACCAAGTCATGTGGTGTGATACCAGGAAAGCTATTATTATTACAATATTTTGTAACTTTGTTTTGTATTTTTTTTTTAAAAAAAAAAAGCTTATATGGGTATTCAAGTACAAAAACTAGTTTATACACATTTTCATTTATAATCATATTATGATATGTGATTATAATCATAAATATTTATCTTTATTTGTTTATTTACATGAGTTTAAAAAGATAAGTCATTAAAAAGTAACAGAGAGATTATGTAATCCTTGGGTTACATTGCAGAAATCAGTCAGTAATCTGTACCACAATGCATTTTAAACTAACCTTCCCAACCCTGGTGGTAAGTTTTCATAATGATTGATAAGTGTTTCAATAATACTAAAACAAATAGTATTAATGATAGTATGTCAAGTGCATCTTCATACTACATTGAAAACTTGAATAAAATATATGACATCAACAAAATGTTGCCATTATGTACTTGCTTTCAGCACTAATTGTGTTGATGTAATACATTTATTTATGTGCCATTGACAGACATTTGATCAAGTAAAAGCAGTTTTCAGTGTACAGTCTATTGTATGCATGCACTTATCGGACTTCTTCAATTTAAAACTTTATTGTCATTATACACATACACAAGTGCAGAGGTTAGGGCCATGACTCTTAAGACGCATGATAAACACTGAAAATGACTAATAAAACTAGGTCTGTGAATAACATGCTGGGAAAAAAGGCAGTCCTTCTTCTTTTGGCTGGAATATGAAGAAAACCCTGCTGAACCGCAATACATTTATGTCAGAATCCCGTCTAGTGCATTTCTGTCTATTCCCCTGAGCTTTCCTCACGCACACAGCACTCCAGACTCAGCCACTCTTAGCTCAGCCTTTTCACCATATAAGGACTTTTTGTATCCCTCCACCGGGGAGAGTAGGAAGAGGAGGTTGGATGGGGGGAAAGGGGCCAGTAGGACCCCCTGCTCCTTCTGCCCACGACCCCCCTCTGTTTCTCGGCAGCAGTAGCACAAAGTGGGAGTTAACAAACATTCTGAGGCTGTTAAAAGTCATCTGGGAAATTCATGTCGCAGCATTTCTGTTCATATTTACTGTAAAAGTGGACGACGGACAAACGTCTGTAGAACACTAAGGTTCCATATGTAAGCCCACACTTCACTTCCTCCCTCTCATTACTACATAACTTACAGATCTTTTAGTAAATACTGAGTAATTAATAGTAAATACAGAATGATAAGTCTTAAGATTTATAAGTGAATAATGAGCCTGCATTACATATGTAACTACACAGTGCATTTACATATGTAGATGTTATTATATATGTAATTACATAGGACAATTACATGTATAATTACATAGTAATATCTCTACATCAACAGCTTCAAATCTGCATTTCCAACTTTCATCTGTTTGCTTCATTGTGAAGAAACATTGACAAACAGGATGTTTTCTTTCCGCAGAGCACACAACAATAACTTTTCATTACATTCAGTGACAATAAAATATCCCCTCTTCTACTCACAAACACAGATGTGGTATGAGCTGACGTTTTAGAATCTGTGCTTTTTAATATATTGTGTTCTGCTTGTTTCGGGAGAGAAATGATTTATATACAATTACTTTTCTGTTTACCACTAGTGAGAACTGTGATTTGTAAAGAGTCTATACAGCATTATATGATTCTAAGGTTGATGTAGTCATTATAACGGGATAGGGAAGGAAGAGTACTAATGTAAAGAGGTCTCTGCTCTTGTTAGCATTTCCAAAGCTAAATATAATTTCAGTCTACTGAAACTTTTTATCTGTTCACAGGTAACAGCTGGAGGTGTTGTGTATTGTACAGTAAAGCGCTCTTATCAGATGGCTGATTCTGATGAACAAAATAGAGAGCAGCTTTTTCCTCTGTGAATATCCCAGGTGTAAGACACACCTCTCTTTTTCCTCCCAGCAGACTCCCCTGCCCGGCCTTTCTCTCTCTCTCTCCCTCTCTCTCTCTCTCTCTCTCTCTCTCTCTCTCTCTCTCTCCCTCTCTCTCTCTCTCTCTC
>JAILXH010044942.1:8964-25292 GCA_023558415.1 Piaractus mesopotamicus
AGCTAGCGAGTGGAATTAGCCATGACTAAATTGAATAAAATTGATTGACAAAATGATAATAAGCTCTGTTTATAGTTTTTTGTCATGATATTTTGAGATTTTTTGAGATTACCCTTTCTCAAATGAACAAAGATTAATTTTATTAAAACTCGAAGTTACATGGCTTACCCAGTAGTTTTGGAGTCATCTCCAGTTTCTTGATTTGAAACTTATGTGGATTGCATATTATATTAGCATCATTATAGAATATTGCAACAAAATTGATTATACAGTGATATTGATGTTGAGTAGTAGTGAACATACTAAATGTTTAGCAGTTGCTACATCCATCCATTCCCAAGACAGTCCAAGAGAGCTTGTTGCTGTCTCTGGGTGGCCTCCCCTCTCCCCCCATTACTTAGTGCGATACTAGTCAGCACAGACGTGTTTTAGCTGACGTAACAGAACTGGTGGTTAGTGTTCGCCTCCAAGCGTGTTCAGGTCTCCAATGATGTTGCGTTAGCTGCAGTTTAAAAAAGATGCAGTGGCTGGCTTCAAATGACTTGGAGGAAACTTGTGTTTGCCTAGTGCTAGTGTCATGTGAATGGGGGGGTCCTAACTAGTGGGTGGAATTAAATACGACTAAATTGGGGAAAAAATAGGAAGAAATTCCCCCCAAAGGTTTAGTATCTGAATAAAAAAAAATCCAGTGTCTTGGCCACTGTAGGAAAGAAAAAAATGCCTACTACTTAAATCATATTCTATGCATTTTAATGGAAAATACCTTTTAGGGACATTTAACATTCAACATTCAATCAAAAAACTACTTAGGCAGTTGTATTGTTAACTTGGAGAACACAGGCTGTACATCACTGATGTTTCTAATGACCCTGTGTCTTCTGTGTTGTCTTCCAGAGTGCCTATCGCTTGTTTACAAGTAACACGTGTCTGAAGCACATGATTAGTAAGGTTCGGCGTGATGCGCAGCACTTTGAGCGCTACCAGCATAATCGAGACCTAGTCACATTCCTGAACCTTTTTGCCAACAAGCAGCTGGAGCTACCACGAGGATGGGAGATGAAGCACGACCACACTGGCAAGGTGTGTGATTCTGTGTTTGTGCATTATATCTACACTAATTGTCCATTTTATCAGCTCCACTTATCATATAGGAGCACTTTATAGTTCTACAATTACAGACTGTAGTCCAAAAAAAAAACCCTCAGTGTAGACTTCAGCTACAATTTCCTTTGTCTTTTCGTCTAATCTCATTGTCTAGTCCCGATCCATCACTAGTTTACAGCCCTGTGTATGGTTTTCTTTGGTGTAATTTTAACAGTAGAAAACTGAGCAAAACAGTCCAATCAAAACAAGCGTTACAGTAGCAGTACTCAAACTCACCAGTTCATTAACTTTACTAATTTAAATCTAAAAGTCATCTGACACAGTCATACTGTGATGTATTTGGAAAAAATTTAATAATACTCAGTTTTATCAATACCACGCAGCACAACCCTAAATTAATAGCACTTAAGATGTTTCAGGCAACCAGTAGCAGAGTTTCCTGAAGTACAGTGTGGAATCTTAAGGTATTGAAGTAAGGACATCATTCAGATACACACTCAAGTGTCATTAAGCGTTCCTTAATGGTTCTGTATATGTGTCAATACGTGTTCTGTCTCGCAGCCATTCTTTGTGGACCATAACTACCGTGCCACGACTTTCATTGACCCACGGCTGCCCCTGCAGAGTTCCCGCTCCAGTGGCCTTTTAGCTCACCGTCAGCACCTTAGCCGCCAGAGGAGCCACAGTGCAGGAGAGGTACGGCGGGTCAGCTTGTACTGTTCTTCACAACAATGTTCTGCTGACTGTAGAGCCATCGTCTGATTATTTTATCTTGAAGATGCCAAAAAAGCTTTACTGCAATAGACATACCATTTTTGGTTCCCAAAAAGAAATCTTTCAATGTATCAATAGATGGTACTTCAAAGAACCACTTTTGTAAGCGGGAAAAACTTTTTTAAAGTTTAAAGAATGTCCACCAGTCAAAGGTGTAAAACAGTTCCTGAAAACCTTCTTTTTAAGAGTGAGCTTTTGTGTTTTTCAGGTTGTGGAAGACTCACGTTCCCCGAGTCCCCCAGTGCAGCCACGACCCTCCAGCACCTTCAGTGGTTCCAGCCGCAGCCAATACCAAGACCTGGTGCCCGTGGGTACGTACACATGTACATCCCTTTCAACACTGTCGAAGCTATGGTCGCATTACAAACTTTGATGTGTTTTTTCTTTTGCTCAGATCTGATCTTTCTACCTTAAGATAAATTTGTGTTGACCCATATTGGTCCTTGGTGTGAACACATCTGTACCTTGAAATGACCTGCATATGGACATTTTCCATGTGCACAACAAAAAAAAAATTAACACAAGCCATAAAAGCCTTCTAAGCTGCAAGATGCAAAGAATGCCACATGCATATATCCTGCTGTTTTTGCAGTTGTTATAGAAACTGCTGTGCCAAGAAATGAGGCAGTGCAATAAATGACAGTAGTCAGAACTCTGACATATAGTATCAGATATACACTTTTGTTCAAAAGTTTGGAATCAGTTGTCATATTAATAAAGTTTTGACTTAATTTATTATTAATCTCTATTTAAATACTATTAGCTGTACAGTGAAAGGTATTTTGTTTTTTTGTCAGTTTATATGCCTTGAGATTTGCAGATTCCAAATGGTTCACAGACTTTGTAGCAACACAGTATGTGTTCTGCACTGATTATGGCAGTTTGACAATAAAATTGTACTACACAAACTGTCTGTAATTAAATAAGGTAATTAAATCAACTTACAGCCCTCCACCCATCTTGTGTTGTCCCACAATGTCCTGCAAAAGCAGTTATTCTCTCCTGCGACTGAACAGTTGAGCAGATTTTATATTATAGTTCAGACATACAGAATTACCCTGTGTTTCTGCAGCTTATAATGAGAAGATCGTGGCATTCCTGCGACAGCCCAACATCTTTGAGATCCTGCAGGAGAGGCAGCCAGAGCTTGTGAGAAACCATTCCCTCAAGTACGTTTCCCAGTAAAGCACACTTCTTTGATAACACCACTGAAAAACGAAATCTAGAATCAAATACTCATGTTTTCTCCAATAATACACAGTGCCAAGATAAATGATGAATCTCATTTGCACTATGAGTGCGCAGTTTTCCCCCCTCAGTGTTTTAGGGTTGCTTCCTTAGTTTTGCACTGGAAAGGGGAAACATTAGCACTCTTTCATCAAAGTTGTATACAGTCAAATCTGATTGTAGAATAAACATACATAAATTTCACTGTCAGTTTTTGTTATTTATTAATTTCATCTTTGGTGGATCTGTTCGATTAAACTCATTCAAATGTGTGTAAATGTTAAACAGCCTGAAAAAATGCTTGATTTGCTAATAATTTGTGCAGTATAAAAGTGGTTATATTATTTTATATGCATGTTGGTATAAACAAATGCTCAGCTATTTCATGTTCCTTTTAAAGACATATTACACTGTGCTTTTGTTTTGTACTACTGACTCTGCCCACGGAGTAAACAATAAAAACTCAGCTAGTGTCATACACTGCAATAATACAGTGTTTAAATGTTATTTAACACTACACAATCAAGTCATTCTACCAGTTAAAAAACACTTAAGACGTTTTGTTTGTTTCACATTTTATTCTTTCCAGTTTTTGTAATTTTAACACTGTAAAGTTTGACCAGCAGGGGCAGCAGTGTGCACACTACCTCACCTCAAACTCCACCTACGAGCCATTGGCTCATGAGCTGCTGAACGCTATCCCTAAAGAAACCTCTGCAAGAATTAGGGCAAGCTTTATGTAAATGACATGTAAATAAGGTGCTTTTAGGTGGGCGCTTGTTTTCACGCACTGAAACCAGTTACACTCTAATCTCTGCTCATTTCTACATCGTACGAAAGTTTCATGAATCAGACGCAGAGAAGTTTGTATGTCATTAAAGGCGGTCAGACCTGCATTCTTTTTTTACACAACCATGTTTGATAAGGGCCGTTATGTAAATTTGAGTTTTCACCATTCATGTCATTTGTGCTACTACAAATGTTGCTGCTATTAAGACATTCTGTGACTAAACTCATTAAAGGGAATAGTGCAATTAGTCTCAAAAGGTGGAATTATTTTAAAGGTGTTTGTATGTGTTGGGTTGAATTTGCAGAGAGAAGGTCCAGTTTATTCGCAATGAAGGTGCATCTGGATTGGCCCGACTCTCCAGTGATGCAGATCTAGTCATGCTACTCAGGTCAGTGTGTGTGAATGTTGCATCCTGTTCTGATTGAGTTGTAGCTCTGCATGTGTGATCCCTAATATTAAATTGAGTGTATTTACGCTACCCATCAAAGGTTTGGAAATTAATTTGTTATATTGATAACTTTTCTGATTTATACATTCAATAATAACTTCTAATACAAAGGAGATTAAAATTTTATAATCTATTCAGGGTAGGTGCTTTTAAATGTTATATCAAATCTCAAGAATTTTAGGAACAACAAAAAGCTAGTTAAAAAGACATACTTAACGAAACCGCACTTTCCTTTCCGGTTCACGTCACATGCAAAAGTTTGGCCGTCCCTGGACGAGTTTTGTCAGTTTTCTGGACGAGTTTTGTCAGTTTTCTGGACGAGTTTTGTCAGTTTTGTAAGTAAAAAGAAGGTAACACATCCTCTACAGAGATCACACATCTTCGCATTTTAATGCATAATTCTTGCTCATTCACTGAATTTAACATACTGGGGGGAAAAAATAAAACATAAAATGTGGTCTGTGTAAAAGTTGTAGTACTTTTTAGATTTTCTATTTTACTTATTGCAACATGTTAAACTTAGCAAATAAATCAATATTGGGTACTAAAAAGGTGCCTAAGTCTGTTTCTCGTTGAGGATGTAAACTTATTTCCAGTTAGAAAATCAACCAAACATATAATTGGTCCAGGGTTGTCTACTCGCCATTGTATCGACCATGTGAAAAACTGTGAAATGCTGTTTTGATATATTTCCCTTTACCTTTTTCCCTTTTTGCTTTTTGCTTTTTTGAGCAAATGTCCTGTCCCACTCCAATAACCACACCCACTCACCCAGTCTTCATACTTATACTGTTGCCGATGCCGTTACACATCTCTGTATGGACAGGACAGTGTAAAACAGTGACCTAACGTCAGATATTGCAAACATTGAATTATCATATTAGTGACTGTTTTAGCAGACTCTTTTATGTTGATGTTAACAGACTGAAGGACTCAACAATCGTACTGTAACAAAAAAAAGTCTATTTTAATGTCTGCTGTAAATGTGTATGTTTAATATAGAGAGTTGCTCTTAAAAGTGAATATAGGCCATGTTAGCTTGGTGCTAAAATATTGAAATTCCCATATTTAGCTTCCACATGCTCATAGCTTGGTGACCATATCTGGCTTTCAGTGTAAACCAGCTTCAAAAGTGGCAGCAGCTAGTGTTGACATGGTACAGTGACAACACACCCTACCCAGCCCCTTCTACTGAGACACCCAAGAGAGCAATCGTTATTAACATACAAAATCAGAAAATGACCTGTTCTTCACAAAGGAGCAAATGGCATCATGCAAAGATGTATTACACTCTTCACAATTGTTTTTCATAAATAAAATAAAAAAGAAGAGTAAAATATGTCTATATTACTATATAACCATTTATCTGCCTTGTATTTTGATGACCAGTTTTGAAATCTGTGATATTTATAATATTCTATTAAATTAGCCTATTATGAGCATTCTAGAAATACTGAACATTTTTGTTATAGATCTCTTCTTAATATTAGCAACCTAAGCAACTGGACTTGGATAATACTGAAATCATCTGCAACCAGATTGATATATTATTAAAGGAATTGATTCCAAACTTTTGAAAGGTACACTATATGTCCAAAAGTATGCAGACACACTTTCTAATCAGCGAATTCAGCCATTTCAACCCATTGCTGACCAATAGAATGGAATGCTCTGGAGCAGCAACACAAGAGCCAAGGTCACCATGCCCAATGCCAAGTGGTTAGAGGGGAAGAAAGCCACCCAGCATTAGGATGTGGAGCAGTGGAGCTGCATTCTCTGGAGTGGTGGAGCAACATCCAACACCTTTGGGATGAGTTGGAGTGATCCAGAATTGGTCATCCAACATCCATACCTGACCTCACTAATGCTCATGTGGCTCAATGCAATCAAATTCTCACAGATGTTCCAATATCTAGTGTAAAGCCTTGCCAAAAAAGTAAAGGCTGTTACTGCATCAAAGAGGTACAAACTCACCTTTAATACCATTAAATTCAGAAGAAATGCTGACGTATACAGACTTTTGGACATACATTGTATTGTGTGTTAGGGAGTAGGGCCTCGTTTCAATACTTTCTTTAACATGCCCTTGCCAACTTTGACTCCACTAGGAAGTGCGTCACACCACTCACAGCCCAGTGAGGGGTGGATTATTCTGGATTATTCAGTTAAAACATGCTTACCTTTGGCTAGGTTAGCCTCAGTGAACTATTTACCTAGCCATGCAAAACTTTGTATTGCAGAGTAGTCTGAACATTATATACGTACATTTTGTGAATAATTTTGTCATTTTGTCTTGCTATAAGCTTTGGTTTAGAATCATGGTGTGTTGCCTTGTTTTCATGTGGCTAACTGTGTTCCCTTTAACATGCTAACTAGCAAAATAAAGTTATATCAGCAGTCATGATCAAGTAAATTTCCTATTTACTCCATCATTTTAACCTATTCTGAAAATAGCAAATTGAATGTGAAGGTTTTGAAAGCTTAAAGGTGCATTGTGTAAGATTTAGTAGCATCCAGTGGTGAGGTTGCAGATTGCAACCAACTCAATACCCCCTTTCCTCACCCCTCCCTTTCCAAGCATGAAGTAGGACCTAAGGGGGCCGTCAGGTTTTCTGCTGTCACCTGTCCCACTTTCATTTTGTTTCTTCATGTTATCACTTCTTTGTTGCTGATTCACCCTGTTTTGCTTTTTCTTGGGCTAAATAATAAGTATGATCCTCTATTTGTCAAAATTTGGGTTCTCAAACTTCTCAAAATCACAGCTCAAAATGGTTAGCCAGTACCAGCAGCAGCCACTGATTCTTCTTGCTTTCTGCTATAGCACCACCAAATTCATAATAAAATGCAAAAGGCTTTCTCTAGCACTGGTGTTTGGTTTGTATGTTTACTATTAGAACCGTAGAAACATGGCAGCACAACATTGCAACATCTTTTGGAAGAGGACCTGCTCCTGATGTAGATATGAAGGGCTCATTCTAAGCTAACAAAAACAGTGATTTGTAGTTACAGGTGATTGTACACTAATGAAAACATGGTTTTGTATACTAGATTACTATATTATTTCTGCTAATACAGCCCCCTGGATCTTAACACAATGATTTCTGCTGCTGAATTCAACTCCTTGTGTTTACTCAGTGCTTCTGAGGGCTCATCTAATAAACTTCACTTGAGTTAAGAAAGTAATAGAAGAGCCCCTAAGACGGAATGTAGGGTACCTCTGAGGTGAAACTGTGTGCCAGGACAGACAAGGGCTTGTTAAAACCGGTATTGGAATGGATGGTGAACAGTAAGTGTGTCTGATGGTGTCAGCATCTTGTTGAGTGTGAATGCCAGGTTTGTCTGAATGTGCACACCTGTTACATGGCCCCTCTCTTCTTGCAGTCTGTTCGAAGAGGAAGTGATGTCATACGTGCCGCCCCATGCCTTATTGCACACCAGCTACTGTCATGCCTCCCCACAAAGCTCCCCTGGTGAGCAGTCACATGACCCTGTCCCCTTCTCTCTACTCTATTCCCCTATGTTTTTGTTTGATATGGTTTGAAGTTAAAGCAATAGTTTGATGAAAAATCAAGTTGTGTTTGGAGTGAGGGGTGTTTACATTAGATTTTTTTCTGAACTATTGCTTTAAAGCTTGATGTAACGCAGGGAAAGTGTGCAGTCCTGGCATGTGTTTTAAAACCTGAACCCAGTTGGCGTTAATGTGACTCTTTAAAATGTGTAAATGAATATGTGAGATTATTTTGGCATGGTTGAGTACTCTAACTTTTTCATTCTTATCTTTCTCAAACTCACACGAACAGGCACTTCTCGTGCAAACGCTCGTGCCCCTGCCCCATATAAACGTGACTTTGAGGCAAAGCTAAGAAACTTCTATCGCAAGCTAGAGACGAAAGGCTACGGACAGGGTCCAGGAAAAGTGAAGTAAGTAAAACGGTAACATTTTGGAATCCTACTAGTCCACAAAAAAACTTTGAATACTAAATGATAAAACATCATTGCTTATTATAAATTGGTAGTATTTTTTCACGCAAAATATCATGTATTTCCTCATATTGGAAATAGTTCCTTGTAGTAAAAGTAAAATAATGGGAAAAATATGCTTTTTAGGCCAAACTAATGTAAAACAGTGTCTCACGTAATAATTTCATGTAATAACTTTCTGTGAGGGAGCTTTTAGAGGTGGACGTCTGGTTCTTATAACCACCATTTTAAACAGTTCTTGTGAAAGTGTAATTCCATGTAACTCATTGAAACCAGAAACATTTATACCCTATATCATGTTGTCTTGTAAAGGCTGCATTGTCTATAACTGTGAGTTGTTGTCCTTTTTCCAGACTGATCATTCGTAGAGATCACCTCCTGGAAGATGCCTTCAACCAGATCATGTGCTACTCCCGTAAGGACCTGCAGAGGAGCAAGCTTTACGTCAGCTTTGTTGGAGAGGAGGGGTGGGTTAACAGTGCCATTGACTGTATATTACAAGGCCACCACTAGTTGATGTACAGGGTTTTTATCGTTTTGAAAGTTTCATTAAATAGGCAATAGTTTTCTTTTTGTTTTCTTATTTAGTTTCTCTTTTCATTTTGGTTTCTTAGTGTTATGGTAGATTTTTTTCTTCAGAAACTGAGGTGTAAATCCAAATTGGACAACTAGGTTGCTCAAAGACATTGCCTTATACGATTTTAATTCTTTTTTCTTTTATTACTGTTTTATTACTGTTTTTATGACAGCTTTATTATCTCTCTATAAAGCAGTTTGAACAACCAATGGAATGGAAATTGCTCTATAAATAAAGATATCATCATTATTATTATTATTATTATTATTATTATTATTATTATTATAAACAATCCTAAATGTAGGGGGTGCTGCAGCCCCACTTCCGTCATCCCTGTTATCTCTTGACTGTAGATAGAAAGAATAAGTTCTTTGTACTCCAACTCCTTATTTGCAGAACTCAATGAGAATTCAATAGATATGATATATCTACATGATTCACAGAGTTGTCCTACTTCATGCAGTCTTGGTTTGCCAATCAGGTTAGACTACAGCGGTCCATCGAGGGAGTTCTTTTTCTTGGTGTCCCGAGAGCTCTTCAACCCATATTATGGACTCTTTGAGTACTCAGCCAACGACACCTACACTGTGCAGATCAGCCCAATGTCAGCCTTTGTGGACAACCATCACGAATGGTGAGTCAACGGTAAACAAGAACACTGTTGCTGTAAAGACAGTAGGAATGAGTTATTGCTATATATAAATTGCTACATAGTAATTACTGGTTTGTCTGAAATACATTTGTTTTTGTTCTTCTCAGGTTTCGGTTCAGCGGGCGTATTTTGGGCCTTGCTCTGATTCACCAGTATCTTCTAGATGCCTTTTTTACTCGACCGTTCTATAAAGGCCTGCTACGCATGTGAGTCTTGATAATAAGATACATACTTCACTGAAAGAATTATCTTTTGGATCTGATGTTAGCAGCAATTGAAAAACTCTTGCACATATAGAACTATAGCACATATAGAACTAAACCAGGAAAAGCACAAGAAAGACCAACAAGCGGTCACTAGCCTAAAAGTCAGCAACCATACTTGTATTATGTAATATATGTTTAAAAGATCCAGACACATTTTGTGCAGGCCCCTTTAGTGGACATTTCTGCCAGTGGAATACTAATTGACTATGGTATTTTGAATTAATTTGATGAAATAAAATATTTTCCCCATAACTCTGTTATCAGATGAATTAGGACTCTGTGTATGAAATGTTGTGACTCTGTGTTGAGCTGCTAGTGAGCAATGTGGAATAAAAGGAGAGGGGTTACAATAAAAAACAATTCACACCTCCCCACAAAGATGATTGTGCTGAAATAAAACAGACAACTGCAGATTTCTTCATATTAAACAATCCCGTTTAACCAACACAATAAACAAACATCATTTAAACACAATAAAACATGGAGAAAGCCATGCTATGTTGAGACTTTATTTGCCCCTTTCTGCAGCCCATGTGATTTGAGTGACTTGGAATTCTTGGATGAGGAGTTCCACCAGAGCCTACAGTGGATGAAAGACAATGACATTGAAGACATGCTGGATCTCACCTTCACTGTCAACGAGGAGGTGTTTGGTCAGGTCAGCAGGCCATGTGTATATAAGATAATAGTAGCTTATCTAGACTAAATGCAGTCTTCTCTCTTAAACCGCCCATATTCTACATCTTCCAGTTTAAGTAAATTGATTTTTCATTCAGTAATGTTTGTGTGGGTTTATCTGAAACGATCATGATTCTTTCAGCATGCTTTTTGCAACTTCTGTTTATCCCTTAGAATTAAAGGAGCTGTATAAGTGAACTGTATTCACAGTGGCTTGTTCAAAAAGCATTCTGGGATGAAATGTGTGAAAAAAAAAAAAAAATCTCATTAAAATTTTCAGGAATAAACTTCAGTCACTCCCATCAGATGAGTTTGGCTCTTTTGGAAGTATCCAATGATCTGTTCACCTCCCCACAGCCAGAATTAACACGTCATACCCGCATCATCCTTTCTACAAACACATTGGCAATCTGCAGTAACGGCACTGTTATATGACATGGTCATGTGTAAATGTGTTCATGGTTGTGATATCACAAGTCTGCTTTTGCAGCTTAGCTCCGATATAAGAACTGTATGTACAAGGGCGTGAAATGTTGTTTTTGAAACTTGAATAATTTTATATTGTACATGAAACTGTTAAAAAAAAAAGCAAGTAAAGGTTTTTTAATTTTTTGTGAATTTTCATTTTCTCCTTGAAGTCCCCTTGTGTTTGTGTGATTATATGTACCAAAAATAGTCGTGATTTATTTTTACATGACCAGCTTCTCTTAAAATTAAACAGGCTGTTTTTGTTACTGCACCTTTAAAACTGAGACACTCTTCAAAAAATCAAAGAAAATTCAGTTTTCCATGACATGAGTCCTTTAAAACATACAAAATATTGCCCCATGAACTCTAATTAAGGATGAATGACGTATGCCATTAAATTATTGTTCATATAAAAGTTGTTTATTGCTGTTACAGAATAAGTAGGCATCTTTCTTTTCCCTACTCCAGATTACAGAGCGTGAACTAAAGCCTGGTGGAGCTGGTGTCCCAGTATCTGAGAAGAATAAGAAGGAGTACATTGAGCGCATGGTGAAGTGGCGTATCGAGAGGGGAGTAGCCCAGCAGACTGAGAGCCTGGTGCGAGGCTTCTATGAGGTTGGATATCATGTTCTATTAAAAACAGTCACTGGAATGGCTGAATAGGTATTGCATTTCTTCACACACAGCAAAAAATGAAAAATTAGCAAATGAAAACATGTCAAAAGGCAATAAATTTAGAGCCAGGAGTTCTAAAATGGTTCTTTGCTTAAATGGTTCTTTGCATGGTGAAATTGTTCTTCAGGATGGAGAATGTGTTCTGTATAGAACCTTTTTGAATATGGTTCTATATAGCACAAAAAAGGGTTCTGCTATTTTTACAAGCTTGACATCGTAATAATAGAAGAAGCCTTTTGGGTGCAATGTAGAACTATGTACACCCCATTCTTCATCAATCTGAAGAATGATTTCACCATGCAAAGAACTATTTAGACGTAGTTGAATAATCAAGCACAAATCCAAAACCGGCAAAACAGAGTACAAAAGGGAGAGGCAAAACACGGCGTAATAAACAAGCTAAGGTCAAAAACACGAGAAATCAAACAGATAATGAACGCTTTGTAATGCTAGAGGGCTAGTCAAAACTCGGCAGAGAACTGAACAACAGGAGAGTATAAATAGGTTCGGACACAGGTGCAAACAATCAGTATTCAGGTGATTGGGAACGGGGGTAAGTCACGTGACTCGTTAGGAGTCACGTGGGAGTCAGAGGCATCATGGGAGTTGGAGTTCTGTTCGGCTTGGGAGCCGAAGGGAAGCGTGACAGCAACCCCCCGTCCCCCGAGGAGACCGGGGGCCCTGGAATGAGGGCGACCACGGCGACCCAACCCCACGCAACCGGAGGGACTGGCAGTGCCGGCAGACGGAACCCTTGAGCCGGCGGAGGACTGGACAGGACGAGGACTCAAGGAGCGAGATGAGCTATGAACTGGGCAGGAACTGGAGATGGACCCCTTGGGGCGACCTCTAGGCCTAGGAGCGGGCTTTCCCGGGATACCGAGTGTGAAAGTCCGCGATGAGACCAGGATCCAACACATCTTTAGCAGGAACCCAGCAACGCTTCTCGGGGCCGTAGCCCTTCCAGTCGATGAGATATTGAAGTTCTCGACCACGCCTCTGGGAGTCCAGCACCTCGTACACAGGAGAACCATCCACCTCAACGGGAGCGGGTGGCGAGTCACCAGGAAGCACCTCCTCCAGCGGACCAGGAACAACAGGCTTGAGGAGAGAAACATGAAAAGCATTGGACATGCGATACTGAGCAGGCAATTCCAACTGGTAAGTAACCTCATTTATTTTCTTAGAAACCAGATACAGACCAACATACTTGGGCTGCAATTTCCTGCAGCCCCCCTCAAACCTGAAATCCCTGTTCGAAAGCCATACCCGGACACCAGACTGGTAGGAGGGAGTCTCACCACAGTGTCTGTCGGCTTGCTCCGTGTAACGTCGCAGGGTTTCCTCAATGTGTACATTGGTCTCCTCCCATACTTCCTCACTCCGTCGCATCCATTTATCCACCGCGGGGACCTCGGACGAAGTGGCTGTCCAGGGTACTAAGGGCGGTTGATAACCCGGACCCACTGAAATGGGGTAATACCAATGGTTGAATTAACTAGAGAGTTCTGGGCTATCTCTGCCCATAGAAGATACTGGGACCAGTCTCTAGGGTTTTTATGACAATAAAAACGGAGGACTTTTCCCAATTCCTGATTAGTCCTCTCACATTGACCATTAGTTTGAGGGTGATAACCAGAGGTAAGACTAATACTCACACCCAAATGCTCGAAAAAAGCCTTCCAAACCCTTGATGTGAACTGTGCACCTCTGTCGGACAGGATGTCCTCAGGAACACCGAAATGTCTAAAAATGTGAGTGTAAAGGGCAAGAGCCGTGTCCATAGCCCTAGGTAGGGATGGAAATGGGATAAACTTAACACTGCGAGAGAAACGATCGATAATGGTGAGAATAGTAGTGAAACCCTCCAAAGGAGGTAGGTCTGTGACAAAATCTAAAGCTAGGTGCGACCGTGGGCGAGCTGGAACGGGCAATATCATGAGTTTACCTGCGGGGAGTTTTACATTGAGCACATGTAGAACAAGAGGCTACGAACCTATGTACATCGTCCTTGAGGGATTCCCACCAGTAACGAGCTGAAATGAGCTTTTGTGTACGTGTCTCCCCAGGATTACCGGAAGTTAGAGAAGAATGAGACCATGTGATTAATCTGTCTCTAAATCTCTCTGGGACATACAATTTACCCTCAGGACATCCCTCGGGTGTGGGTATGTTAGCTAGTGACTGTTCTATCTCCTCATCAAGTTCCCAACGAATGGGTGCTACTGTTACTGAGGGTGGAAGAATAAGTTCTGCCTCTGCCTGAACCTCTTCCCTGCTCTCCTCCTGGAATATTCTGGATAGAGCATCAGCCTTTGTGTTACGGTTACCAGGGCGATAGGTGATAGAAAATCTGAATCGAGAGAAAAAAATAGACCAACATGCCTGATGAGAGTTCATACGTTTAGCTGTGCGAAGATATTTTAGGTTCTTATGATCAGTCAGTACCTGAAACGGATGTGCAGCCCCCTCCAACCAGTGACGCCACTCTTCCAAGGCTAATTTCACTGCCAGAAGTTCCCTCTCATCTATCCCATAATTACGTTCTGCTGGCGATAACTTGTGAGAGTAGAAAGCAACAGGATGGAGCTTAGGTGGATCTCCACTACATTGAGACAGCACAGCTCCTACCCCAGTCTCAGATGCATCGACTTCGACGACGAATGGGGAGTCAGGGTCAGGATGTTTCAGGATAGGAGCTGTGGTAAAGGAGTGTTTTAATTTGTTAAAAGCAACGTCTGCCTGAACCGACCATGCAAGTTTCTTGGGAGGACCTTTAAGAAGAGCAGTAAGAGGGGCTGCAATGGAACTATAGTCACGGATAAAACGTCTGTAAAAGTTAGCGAAACCCAGAAAATGTTGTAGTTTCATGACTGACTTTGGGACTGACCAGCTAGTGACTGCCTCTACCTTTTGGTTGCTCATAACCACTCCCATAGAACATATTACATAGCCCAGAAAGGAGACTGACTGGAGGTGGAATTCACATTTTTCACCTTTGACATAGAGACTATTATCTAACACATGCTGTAACACCTTGCGTACATGTTGAATGTGTGACTCGAGATCAGGAGAGAAAATCAGGATGTCATCAATGTAAGCGATGACGAATGTTCCCAACATATCACGTAGGACATCATTGATGAAGGACTGAAACACTGACGGAGCGTTCGCTAATCCATAGCTCATGACCTTGTAGTGCCCCCTAGTGACTCTCGGAAACGGACTAAATTGTAGGCACTGCATAGATCCAATTTTGTGAAATATTGTGCACCTCTCAGCTGTTCAAGTGCCACTGGGATCAGTGGAAGGGGGTAAGCAAACTTTTTAGTCACATCATTGAGGACACGATAGTCAGTGCAGGGTCTTAATTCACCGTCCTTCTGTTTCACAAAAAAGAAGCCAGAAGCAACGGGAGACTTAGATGGGCGTATGAAGCCCTGTGCAGTCCACAGTCACGCTGAACATGATCTGAACCTCCACAATAAAGGCATAGACCACCATGGAGTCGACGGAGATGTTCTTCCCTTGACAGCCGGTATGAATCACACTGCATGGGCTCAGTAGGCAGGCTTACTCCGGGTACTGGAATGGAAACCACGTTCTGGACTGTAGTTTTTGCTGGATTGGGTTGCTTAACGTGTTCCTTGGGGCATTTGCTCAGAAGCTGATCCAAGCATATAGAGAGAGAGATCAGCTGTTCCAACGCTAGTTCATTATCCCTACAGGCTAGTTCAGTCAAAACTTCAGGATTTAAACCATGACGAAAAACATTCTTCAGAGCTGGTTCGTTCCACCCACTTCCTGCAGCTAACGTGCGAAACTCCAAGGCGTAGGAGGCAACGGAGCGATTGCCTTGCCTTAAAGCCAGGAGCAGTTTGCCATTAGACTGTCCCTCAGCAGAGTGATCAAAAACTTGATGAAATTCTGTTAAAAACTGGGAAAAGGTTTTTCTATGGACGTTCTCCCAAACAGCGGTAGCCCAGTCTAAAGCCTCGCCAGTATAACAGGAGACAACGAAAGCCTTCTTAGCTTGGTCTGTGCTTGGTGGTGAGTTATTAAAAAACACGAGCACTGTAGCAGAAAGCCACTACATTTATCAGGATCACCATCAAACGATTCCGGCTTACAGACTGGAAATTAAGTTACGGGGTTTACCGTAGCTGAAACAGTAGCTGGCGTAACATTGGAACTACTGGTTTGCAAATGGGTAGAAAGGTCTTTAATACTCGCCAGTATCTGAGATAGCTGCTGCTGCTGGAGATTTTGCTGTTGAGAGGAGCCCTGAGAAGCTATGGCAGTCTTAACAGTATCTAAATCTGCTGTCTGCATGGTGACCGAGTTTTCTGTCAGGACTGGACAGAAATCAGACACTCGCAGATTAAAATTAGAGGTTTTAATAAAGTTCTTGTTTTAATAAACAGCAAAAAACAGAAGTAGTGGAGGGGCATACCAAGAGACATAGTCGAATAATCAAGGACAAATCCAAAACTGGCAAAACAGAGTACAAAAGGGAGAAGTTAAAAAACACGAGAAATCAAACAGACAATGAACGCTTTGTAATGCTAGAGGGCTAGTCAAAACGCGGCACAGAAATGAACAACAGGAGAGTATAAATAGGTTCGGACACAGGTGCAAACAATCAATATTCAGGTGATTGGGAAGGGGGGGCGGGGGGGGGGGGGCGC
>JAILXH010044965.1:0-13278 GCA_023558415.1 Piaractus mesopotamicus
ACATATATATATATATATACACACACACACATATATATATATATATATATATATGTAATCTCACAACAAGAACGTCTCACAACAAGAACGTCTGGGGACAACCAAGTAAATTTTGGGAGAAACGTGGGTGGAAACATAGACTTATTGGGGGAAGAACAAACTATAAAACTGAAACTGAAATTTTTAACCAATCCAACACCTCCTGAAGGATGAACTTAAAGTAAGGGGCCATGATTCGCACTTCAACTTGTCTGACGGACAAGAAACCTGTCGTTAGCTCATGGATGTAACATAAGTTAGCCTGACTGAGAAAAACTCATACGCACGTAGATGTGAGTTGCATGTGCAGAGAACTTATTACACGCAGAAAAATCCCTTCTTGCAAGAGAAAAATACTATACTATCCTTTGAGTTTAGAAGTTATCACTGAGCTCGTAATAAAAGCTGACTTATGGGTCTGTATGTGTCCTCTGCCTTTCACAGTTTCTACAATACAGCTGGAGTAAATGTGATGTGGAAGACAAGTTATCGGATTTGCATTTGAGCTATACATTGTACTTCAGATGTTGAAAGCGCACACACTAGAGCAGTAGTTTTCAACCTGTGACAACCTGTGTCGCAGTGGTTAATGATTTTAACCGCATTTTTTTTTTTTTACAATACAGACATTTAACCAAAATATTACTATGATTACAAATATTACGTTGATTGTTATCATTTTCATTATCATATCACTATCATTTTTTGGTGCAAGTCAATGCAAAACGTCTCAATTTTTCAATCATATGGAATTAATCCATCATAGATAAATGGTTACAATCATGGTCTTTCAAAAAGAAAGTTCCTGAGGCTGGGCCATCTACAAGTGAAGCAGCCACTGTATCTCAGACAAATTAAACTGATAAAAACAAGCATAAACCCGAAACAAAGAAAATATACCAATTAGTACCTAGCACGGGGCTTCACATGCGCAAGAACTGAAAACAAGCAACTACTGCTCTGTGTTGTATACTCAGAGGTCTTTTCAAATGAAGGTGTAAAGCCAAAAAAATTATGCCGTCACATGGAGACAAAACATAGCAAATATAACCTTGAATTGAGCCAGAACTCCATTTGCAACTTCTCTCTCTTCAGCCTGACATTCAGCACTTGGTCGCCGCCAAACAACATTAGCTATCCAATTAAGTGAGTCAGAAAAAAATGATCAGATCAGGCCACAGAAGCATTTGTGGTCATTTGTGTGGGCAGCAAGTTGCAAAAGGTTGGAAACCCCCGAACCAGAGGAATTTGGGAGCGGGTTTTTGAGAGGGCATACCCTTGTTAGCGGTGGATTTTGCCACAACCCAGCACCAAGAGTTTAACAGGTGGTCCCCTGAACTGTATTCTCATTACGAGATCACATCTGGCCTCGTGAAAATATGAAGCTTCTAGAAAAAGAGCAATCTTGCTGGAATGAGAACAGGCTGATCTGAAGACCATCAACAAGGCAGGATAGAAGCAGGCAGCCTTGCTGCTTCAGCATGCTGCATACTGTTGTTGTCCAAAGAAAACATGTATCAACAAAATAGCAACTAGAGAAGGAAAAAACATTATAAAACTTTTAATGTAGGCTGATGTAAAGAGGGTTTATTCCAAGAAATTTTGAAGCATTTCTATTGGTCTATTCATCATGAAATTTTAACACAATGTAAACGACAGCTGCTGTGTTCAAATGATGTTGAAAAATAAAAATCAACAAAAATTGAGACATTTGTTTTTTTTGGAAAGCAATGGTGTGTAAACCACATGTTCACACTGGCACACTGTGCACAGCATGGATCCCACAGCCTGTTCTGTCGAAGCTGCAGAGGTCAGGTGCTCCAACAGTCCTGCGAGTCCTTGTACATCTACAGAATGTGAAATGCCTATTCCTAATGCTAAGCTCACAAGGGAGATTCCCACGAAAAAAGTGACCATGATCCTCTCAGATGTTAGATGATGCCCTAAGCAACAGAAAGTGCTCCGCCAAGCAGAAGCTCCAAGTACGCATATAATAACTTCTCTGGCCATGTCACTGCTTTTCCTTCTGCTTCCAATCAGGCACTGTGTAATTGGTGGTGATCGCCTCTCTATTTTGCCCTCTCGCTTTTTCCCTTGCTGTGTTCAAATGATATTGAAAAATAAAAAAACAAAAATTGAGACACTTGTTTTTTTTTTTTGGAAAGCAATGGTGTGTAAACCACAAGTTCACACTGGCACACTGTGCACAGCATGGATCCCACAGCCTGTTCTGTCGAAGCTGCAGAGGTCAGGTGCTCCAACAGTCCTGCGAGTCCTTGTACATCTACAGAATGTGTTTGTTTAATGCATAGACATCCCTGTATATCTGTCATAACTAAAGGTGCAGCTGTAGCTCAGGATGAAGCCAGCTGTTCAGTGTTACTGTAAACGGAGTACATTCTATTACACTTGGCCAAAATGTTTTCTCCAACAGATCACGCAGTACCACTGATAGTCGGAAAGAGCCAGAGGCCAAGGCTCACCACAGAACCCTTTTACCACTTGAAACAACAGAGCACATACATGTAACCCCCACACACACCCTTCACAGGACTGGTGAAGGGAAGCCTACATCCACATATCATGTTCCTGCAGATACTTTGGAGCAGCGGGGACTGAAATATAGTAATCAGAAGGATAAATAATTACGGTAAGAGAGAACACTCAGGATTTGTGCAAAGGAAGAGGCTGGCTGGCCAAGCCTTGTGCACTCTTGCGATCGAAGGAAGCAGAAAGGGCTGCTGAGTATTGGATTAGCCGACGAGCTGTGTGAGTCTGCAGGAATTTTGCTGATTAGCAAGCCGCTAATCAAGTGGGTATGCTGGGCTGGTCTGAGGCTTCTCTGGGCGGGGGCTCTGACACAGCTGCCTCAGACATTGAGGGAAGTCTCTGAAGGATATTGCAAGGAAAAGCTGAGTCAGAGACAGAGACTCTTTCTATTTCTTTCTCTCTCGCTCTCAGGTCCAAATGGAAGGCCAGCAGTGAAGCGAGGCCATGGGGATTGATGACACATGTTGGGAGCGGTGGGTAATTCGCAGTCATACTGCAACAGGGAATTTGATTTCATTTCTGGCCGAAGGAGCAGCCCATGGTGTCAGGGCAATGGACAGTTTGTACAGCACTTCTGTCCACTTATCAGATCCAAGAATTTTTGCTAGATAAGAGCGGTGGTTGAGATCTGTCAGTAAACTCAGGCAAGGTCACTTTATTTTTTACCTCTTCTCCTTCTCTCTCACCTCATGGACAAACAGAACTTAGCTGATAAAGAGCAAAGCCTGAGCACGTGAGCAAACACAGGAGGCTAAGATCAAACACAGCATTTGCGCAAAAAAACAAACCAACACGTCACACTCATTGATGAGATCGCATGCATTCTACATCTGTTCTCTAGCACTATTTTGTGGATTTGGATTTGAAGATATGATTTCAGGCAGAACAGTAGAGGTTCCTGTGAAGACTGGTGAATTCTAATCAGTTGTCAGTTTAAGGGAACTAGGGATGAGTCCGAATTTTCAATTATTCATGAAAGGAAAGAAAATTAGCTTCTCTCTAATGTCATACATTCTCATATTGAAGAACCATGAGATGTCTGAACTTCATACTCTACCAGAGGGTTGTTAACGTGTGTCTTTCTTTTTAATCTGTTTGATCCAAACAAGGAAACATAGAATGACTACTGCAGCCGGCACTACCAGAGGGTCTCTGTAACTGGGAAACAAAGCACAGCTATAGCACATAGGAAGGGGCACAGAATTGCACTGATAAACAAGAATGCAGTCCATTCAGACAGATTTAATTAAATAAACATTTTATTACTATTTAGTGAAATTTGGTATTAGCTAACTAACTCATAAATTCCCTGTTCAGCTGAGGTGAAAAAGATTTAGCACGTATCTGTTTATTCCTCTCTCGGTGTAAATTTCAATCCACGTCATATATTAGGAATTTGTGGTCTCACTGGGTTTAATATAGAGCAGTGAAAAGAAGATGCTGAGCATCGCGTTTTTGTAGAGCTACATTTTGTCCACTAGCTGTGTGCAGTGTGCCATAGCTTGTAGACATTTTTGGAGTGGGGACTATTATTCAAATATTTTTTTTTAAATTCAATTTGATGGAAATGCCTATTCCTAATGCTAACCTCACAAGGGAGATTCCCACGAAAAAAGTGACCATGATCCTCTCAGATGTTAGATGATGCCCTAAGCAACAAAAAGTGCTCCGCCAAGCAGAAGCTCCAAGTACGCATATAATAACTTCTCTGGCCATGTCACTGCTGTTCCTTCTGCTTCCAATCAGGCGCTGTGTAATTGGTGGTGATCGCCTCTCTATTTTGCCCTCTCGCTTTTTTCCTTTCTCTTTTTAGTTACAGCGATTCACTCTCTTTCCTTTCCTCCTCTCTGCTCACTCCTGGGAGTAATGGCTCTTTCTCTTACTCACTTGGCCTGGTGCATGCATTCTTTCCAGCGTGTCTTGATTACTCCATCTTGCCAAAGGTTTGGGCGTTTCTGTTTGTCTTCCCCACTGTATCTAAGGCTGTGGCACTGAGACTCAGAAGACGGAAAAACATTGCAGAGAAAAACAGCAAATAAAACTAACACCGCCTGGTTCACCTGACAGAACAGTTCGGACTGGAGTCAGCTGTGCGAACAGAGCTGCGGTCTTTCCCTTCCTGGCGGAGGCCAGATCAAGGACATGCAGCCATCTGCAAACACTTTACAGGGACAAATGGGCCGCTGCGCCGCAAGTGTTGTTGATCAGTGGGTAACACCCCTTATCAGCAGCACACGTGCTTTAAAGGCCTCCTCCCACAAACTCGCTTACGTTTTTCTCTCACTCTCTTACACCTTCACTCCCACTCTCTCTTGTTTGTCTTCATAATCAAAAGCCAGTAGCATACATATCACACCCAAAAGGCTCTGAATATGTTGCTATTATGACTAGCATCATAAAGGTTTACATCTTTTTACATCAAAGACTGGGGTGACTGCACTGCTGTGATAGGGGCCCAATGACTGATCTAACTCAGAGTTACACCGCCTGTCAAATGTGTTTTTTCAGCTTTCTAAAATGTTTTAATAGAAATAAATACATATTTGAGGAAAACAATCAAACATTGTGACAACATATGTGACATGCAACCTTGGGAACAATGCTAAACTTAATGCACTGTATTTTCTTGTCCTGATATCAGCACTCAAACCTTTCAGGTTTTTAAACTACTTTTGATCAAAAGATTATACCATCACCATATAGCAACACAGACAACAATCTTGGTGGCGGCTAACGAAAAGGCAAAGAGAAAGATTTAAGATGAACATCGATAATTTGGTGATGAATGTACTTATATAAGCACTTCAGCTGGTTTCCTTATATGTGTAATCTGCAACGACAAACTGTCAAACACTAAAAAGTCGCAAAGCTGAAGTCAGCCTCTTGTTTGAATTTTTCCGTTCCACCTTAAATGGTGCAGCTGTTTTATTCTGGTGCCTCAGGCAGCATTTAAGGTGGAACGGGAAAATTTGAAGAAGCTGGCGAATGAGAAGCGACTTCAGCCTCGTAAAAAGTCAAACATTGAGAGACATTTTACAAGAAGACATTCTACTTTTGCGAAAAGTTTTCCTACTGGACATGTGAGAAAAGAAGCTATAGCTGAGCTAAAGCTTAAAGTAGCGCAAAGTAAGTCTGCGTTTATGTTTATATTACATTTTTTAGCCTTTACTAGAACATCAGCACATACTGAGACATATTTACAGCCAATATGGTAAAACAGACATAATATGTTTTGGCTCCCAAGGTGGTTTGATTTTTATGACAGGACAAAAAGGCTCTTCTTAACATTTGGGCTGTCAATCACTGATTTAGGCAAAACCTGAAAATTTTAGGAAATAACTGTTCTATGTTAATAAAATGATCAACCGTCTAAGCGTTGGCCTTATCATCAGGAGATCGCGAGTATGATCCCTTGTGAAGCTACAGCCATCCGCAGCCAGGAGAACAGCACAACTGGCCTTGCCCTTTGAGTGGGTAGGACAGGCCCTCCTTCTCCCCCATCACTCAACGCGATGCTAGTCAGCACAGGCGTCTGTTAGCTGACGTAGCAGATCT
The DNA here is from genome assembly GCA_023558415.1 of Piaractus mesopotamicus. Classification (NCBI taxonomy): domain Eukaryota; kingdom Metazoa; phylum Chordata; class Actinopteri; order Characiformes; family Serrasalmidae; genus Piaractus; species Piaractus mesopotamicus. The sequence continues at coordinate 6,145 of JAILXH010044965.1, forward strand.
GGCGGTTGGCGCTTTCTTCCAAGCGCATCTGGCTGTCCAATGACATTGCATGATTGGCAGATTGAAAAGATGTGGTGGCGCTTCACAGGTCTCGGAGGAAGCCTATGTTAGCATTCACCCTCCTAGCGTTGATAGTATTGTGTGTTTGGGGAGTCCTAACTAGAGTGTGGAATTGGAGATGACTAAATTGGGGAGAAAACTGGGTAAAAATAAAAAATAAATAAAACATTTTTAAAAATTAAAAGTCTAAGGTGTCCACACTTTTGACAGACAGTGTTGATCATCCAGCGAACCTCTAGACGAGGCTCATTAGAGATATACTGCACATCTTCAGAGATATACTGCATTGCTTTGCGTCAAAACAGACTGCATGTGATTGCGGACACAAGCCCTTTGATTTTTTTTGTTTTTCCTCTGAGGAAATCTATGCTGGGCTGTCCTGGCTTATAAATGACTGAGTCCTATTTGTTTCCATTGTGGAATCTCAGGTCTTCCTTCCAGCACGTGGGGAGCAAAGCTCACGTTACTCAAATAACAGAGTCACTACGACCCAGGTAATCAGGGAAGATTTACTTTCACCCTCCTGACTGGCTCATCCATCCTATTCTGAGCCGGGGGGTGCTGGGGTCAGGGCAGTGCACGACATGCACCATGATGGAGCGCACAAGCAGCTGCGCTTAATACGGCCCTGCTCCGAACCAGTCAAGACATAAAGCATCCCTGAGCTACAATGCAAGCTCAGGTATTTTATTCCAGATAAATGTTCACATTAAACTCCTGAATTATGGGTCTTCTCCCGAAAACGATCCTAGTGGGGTAGAAGGCAACCTGAATGGTCACGAACTCGTGCAGGGAGTAGCTGAAGGCCTCATAAACAATGTACAGCAGCGTGAAGTTCAATACAGGTGATCATGTTCAAATTTTTTATTATAAAAATTGAATTAAATTTGATTTGAAAAAGCCTAATCGAATCAAATGAAGTGAGGCAAAGGGCTGATCTGTTTTATTTATATGTTTACTTACTTCTTTTAGATAGGACATGACGAAAAGCCAGTCTGAACTGTCTTGTGACTTACATGCCTGTTATGTTGTTCTGAACTATGTGACCAGACAGTGTTCTGGATGACAGATTGCATCCTGTGACTCGTAATTCAATAAGATTTATAACCATTCCCGGGCAAATACACCGACACGAGATGTTTAGACTTGCTGGGCAGAGCCCTAATGCATTACACGAGACCACCTCTTCTTCTGCCTAACTCTCTCTCAAGTTCCACCCGACCAAGGACGACAATCAAACAGTTTCACACCGTTTCCTGAACGGCAGGAAATCTTAACCACCCTTCTTGGATCATGAGACTGTAGCGGGGAACACAAGCACAGGAAGTTTACAGATGTTATTTCACAAGCTCTTTTTATTCTCCAGCAGCGTTTTTATTCAACAGCTCCACTTCGATAACAAACACTTTCCAGCTACTGTTGGCTGGGAGCGCGAAGCCAATCTCGTTAGGCTCGGACACTGTTTACTTTCTATAATTGGTGAGTGAGCTGCTCACAAAGGACCGTGTTATAGTCACAGGATATGGCTTTCAGAGTGCAGCTCCATTAGAGTCCATGGGCACGCCCTAAGGGCCGGGACACTGTGTGAAGCCATTGTTTCGCAGGAGGAGATGACTGGGGCCGAGCTGCCGTTACTGAGAATGCGAAAACCTGAGCGGCACAAAGAGAATCAAAGCCTGGGATGGGGGCCAGAGAGGAGGGACTCCAGAGAGAGCGGGAACAGTGGAGACTAAAGGCTGAAGCCCACTGCCAAAATCCCCCCCTATATCCCAAGCCTCCAGGTCAGTAAGCAGTACAGTGAAGCTTCTCAGACCTGCAAGCACCCCTCCATTGCCTGCGACATGCTCATTGGTGTTGATAGCACTGGGCTTCTGGGGTTTCAGTTTTGAACAATTTTTAATAAGCCCTGAATGTTCTTACAACCAGAAGAAAAAAATCTGGTCAGACTTCACACCATGTTTCCGTAAAGATGTTCAAAATACTGAGAACTTGTTGCACAAAGAAGTACAGCGTGTACTTGATGTGAGCAGGGATTGCCTTGCTGGCTTTGACTATGTCAGTTGACTAACTTTCATATGTGTTCATATCATTACATTCGCAGATGATGAAAAAGGTGCTCTGCAAAAGTCAAAAGTCAATCATTTTTTTCCACCCTTTGCCTTTATTTCAGCAACTATTCTTTTGGGAGTTCACCCCTTGCCCATACCACTTAGCCCTTACCCCTCCTTTTTGCACATTCACACCTAGGGGTAGGGTGTCCCGAATAAGCATCGTATTATCTTACTTCAATGTGGTTTCAATATTTTATGGTCCTTTTCTTCATAACACGTAAAAAAAAATGCTAGTAGTGTACTGTCTCAAAAACTAACTAGCTAAAATTCTCATTCCAACAGGAAAATCTGAACAAGAAGCTAATGAAGAGCTGACTTCAGGTTCATATCATCAAAGGATTAGGGGTGAGCGATAATAAATAATTGTCGCAAGCCCCTCTCTATGAAGGCATATGATGCCCTAAATGTAACTAAAGCCCAGCAGCGAGGTTCCTGAACTTTACCCTCCTCTGCTATCACTTTTCCACATTTTTCAGTCAGTTCAGTCTTAGAAGTTGGTTGCATTTTCTGCTTCTAATGATGCAAGTAATCTCAAACACAATTAATGACATTGAGGTCTGGACTCATTTGTGCTGAGAATACCAGCAACAACTTTTTAGTCTATTACACAGTAACAGCTTCTTGGAATACTAGTTCTGCAAATATTTCTGCCATTAGGCCTTCAAGTCTGTTCAAAACAACAGAATATAGAAAGATATTTAGTCTGAATTCACATACTTTAGGCTTTCAAAATTAAATGACTGAATGCTGTTGAAAGCAGAAAAATAATTTAGGAAAATAAGTCACCAGGGATTATGGACCTGGGAAGACTGCATCATCTTGACATTATGCCGATAAAGAAAAACTTGGACTGTAAAAGCTCTAGATCAATATTTCTCAACCCTGGTCCTGGAGGCCCACTGCCCTGCACATTTTAGTATTTTCCTTGTGTTAACACACCCACTTTAACTCAGTAAGAGGCTGTTAATGAGCTGATTAGTTGGATCAGGTGTGTTGGGAGCAAGGAAAACAACAAGTGTGGGGCAGTGGGCTTCCAGGATGATGTGATTGAGCAAGTTTTTAAAAAAATGAAACTTACAGTTTGCTATTACTCTAAACAAAACTAACAAGTTAGGCAAACTATACACAAACACGAAATTTGGGCCTAGATATGTTCCAACCCTAACAACGGCCTTGGACAGGCCTACACCCCATGCGCAGAGCCCTGCGATCCAGCAAAGTGAAGCTTTTCAATTACACCCTGCTGATAAATCATCCTTAATGACTAACTATCCCTGGCTGAAGCACAGCCTCAGAACGGGAGACGGCACAGTGGACGCCAAACGATCCTGAAAAGCACTGCTAGGAGGCAAGGGCAGGAGACAGGAACCTTCACACTGAAGCCTGCATCGCTGCCAGAGGAATGAGCGCCTGTCCCGCCACTTTCCCTCTTACACCGCTCTCATGCAGAGGTGGTGGGTAGAAACAGTAAGCCACTTCTAAAGACGAGCTCTCTGCAGGAACATGTGCCCAAATGAGCCGTGACCCACTATGGCGCACACACAGTCTCATGCCGGCCTGCAGACTCAAAGACAGAACCAGAAAAAAGCACTGCTGCAAATTGCACATACATGTGTTAGGAATTAACAACATCTTTTACAGAATAAGTCATAGACCAGGGAAGGGTACTATTTAGCAAAGGATACGTACGTGAAAAGGAACTGCGCGCCCTTAAACAATGCAACAACACAAACAAATGGCAGAAAAAAACCTTAAACTGTTGGCAGGTCCAGACCTACATTTCTCATTCTAGCTGCCATTTACACTAGATCAATTTTATGAAGAACAGATCAATAGAAATGGTCCAAAATGACTTATGAATAACATCTTGTTATGTTAAAATTCTCCTGTGAAGTTATTTTTCTTGGTTTTTGACCATGAGAATATATTATTATTATAATGATAAGCTTTAAGATCAATAACCGAATAATAAGCCTAGACCTTAGGGGTCAAAAAGAGCAATAATCATTCCGATTCTTTTTAAATAGCAGTACTACCTATTTTAGCCTGGAAGGGGGTTATGGTTGGATCCTGTGTCCCTTTTTCTGCAATAGCCTGTGTATAAATGCAGTAGACCACGCCTGACCCTGTGTACTAAAACTCTTGAAACTCCTAAAACTAAGGAGGAGCCCAAGTACATCAGGGCTAGTTGCTTAGAACACCCACATACAACACTTCCTTCCAAGCATTCAAACCCCCACCGCTGTCAGGCTGCAAAACTTCACAAGCACATTTCTCTGCACGAGCACAACAGGCTCCACCCTCCTTCCCTTACTCCCTCCCTCCTCCTCCCACCCCAGCCTCGCAGGATAACGAACACACGGAGCTCCCTTGAGTGAGCACCAGATGATTAATACTCCACCTTCCTCAAAACTGGCATGTCGCAATAACAGTGAAATAAATAGGCCACTGCATTCGCATTCTCGAATGTGCGCCTTGGAGAGGTTCGTCTACCTAAAATTCCCTGAAAATGCGAGCTCTGTTCTAATTGCATTCACATATGCAGCAGCCTCCTGGCAACATCAAAACACGAACCCACACAAGAAGGCTGTCGTAAGAGGAGAAAGGCAGTCACAGAGCCACAGACAGATAAATCAACCACACTCGCTCCCCAGGTGAGAACAAGGCCGGCAGTAATAAAGCAGAACGCCTCCTGAAAGAGCGTGCCTGACAGCCGCATAAAGAGATGTCTGTGGGTGTCAAAAACATGCGGGCTGTAAATAAGATGAAATAACGCTTGCACACTGTTCCCGTGCCAGCCACAGACAGGAGGCGTCTGGGCTGTTGGTTCCAGCCGAAGGAGGGTAAAACTGTGGAAGAGCAGCCATGCTCATGCACTGGTTCCAGTTTCCACACACCTTTTGGCCCTCTCTCTCCCCAGCACTTATGCTCACTTGTTGCTGCTGGAAGCTAGAGTGACATTGGGCAGATAACAGATGGAAATACCTTTGTTGTACCATATAAAAGTGAAGGTAAACCCATACACAAGGACCATCGCCAGTATTGTTATTGGCTTGCCTTTACTTGTGAAGTGTAAGAATAAGAAAGGTATTAAGTCTGGAGTTGTTGCCATATTGCTATATAATCAAAGATTATACAGAGTAATTACACAGCTACATACAAGTAATTGCATGGTTTAATTATGTAATTTGAGCTGCAACAATTAATCAACATTTTCAATAAGGTCAATAGCAATGAGAATTTGCAAAAAAATCTTGTTATCGATTAGTTGGTGTGATGACAAGCAGTCAATCAACCGACCGAAAGAGAGAAGATACAGACAGCAGAGACTACAGTACAGGGTTTTTAGTCTAAAATATGGGAACACCACTTTGAGGTCATCTAAAAAGGCGATTTCCTGTAAGATGTGTAAATCCAAGTTCACCTGCCATGCATGAGCATCTTTAAGAGGGAGAAACCACATAGCATCACAGCAGTAGCTCAGCACAGTGAGCAACTAAGATACTCTAATTGCATGAATGAGCTGCATTTTAAAAATGTTATACTGAACTGCATGGCTAAATTTTATTTAGCGGTTAGGAAGGTTTCTGAGAGCCTGTTCACACCTTGTATTCACATGTGTTGTATGTCTAGATCACATCTGGGTTCCATGCACACTTTTCACTAAATTGTGTCCCCAGTTTGACCACATGAGAGCCGACTGAACTTTCCCACATGTTGATGCAAGATGTAAACAGGCCCATAGACCTCTCATTCACACACATTTTTGAAAACTATTTTTGTGCCCACTGTACACAATAAAGGTCACTGAAAACTGCATTTATGAATTATGCTCTCCATTTACAGTGTTTTTATGTGGAGGGACATGTGTGTTTTTGAAAAAGGCTGACATCATACGCATGGGTACTGCTGTTTCTGTGTGGTGGCTAATATCAGTTTAGAGTGTTATGTTTAAGTAGAAACATCCTTGCATCTTCTGTTTGATGAGTGGAACGTGTATCATTAAAAATGTAATAATGATGAACTAATAACTGCACTTTTTCTTTCCCTGATTAATCAATAATGGAGATAGATGTTAGTTGCAGTCCTACATGCAATTCTACATACATTCGATTTGTATTCTGTATTGACAGGTCAAAGTCTGCCCTTTTTTCAATTTTGATGTTGGACAAAATAACAAACACATGGCAAAAATGTAAGATTTTTTTACTTTATGCACAGCAATAACATTCTGAAATGAATATCATAATATTTTGTCTTCTTTTTCTGAACACCACTATTGTGTCACACATACCTCCGGCTCTGACTTACCCAAGGACTACATTTCCCAGAACCCCCTGGGAGATCACCTGGCTGTAGAACCTCTGCAATGTTTGTCATGTGAGTAGTCTTAGTTCAGTTTATAAGGCCAGGCTTTAGACTAGACACTTTGTGAGGTGTTGCTTCTTCTAGTAGAGCTACTGAGCGTTTCTTGTTTGCTATTTTGTCTTATTCTGAACTTCACTGTGTTTTTGGGCTGTCTGACTTTGCCTTTTCCCTTTTTTGGATCGTGGTTGCCCGATCGCATCTTTATGTTCGTCCTTTTCGGTATTTTGTCTTTTTTGGATTTGACCTACGCCTGTTTACTGACAAGAATGTTGTCAAACCCTGTACACGTAAAGCCTCATTTCTTGTTTTTTTTTACCATGAGCATCTGGCTGGTCCTGTCATGTTACATATTGACAGTTTCTTTCACTTTTTTTTATTAGTAAAAAATTGCACTATGCTTTTGTTATCACAAGTGAACACTGCCACTTCTAAGGGTTAATTTATGAATGCAGATGATGGTGGTTTGCATTTGTTTTCTCAGCATATTATATCTCGAGGTAAAAACAAGAGGCACAAAGCTGGCACCACTGGCGTTTCTGCTTGTTTTTTTTTGGATCGCACCTAAAAAGCTGCATGGCTGGTTCATGAGGCCAGC
>JAILXH010044975.1:0-10594 GCA_023558415.1 Piaractus mesopotamicus
ACACACACACATCTTCTAAGCCGCTTATCCTTCTGGGTCGCGGGGGGAGCTGGAGCCTATCCCAGCAGTCACTGGGTGGAAGGCAGGATACACCCTGGACAGGTCGCCAGTCCATCACAGGGCAGACAGACAGACAGACAGACATATACATTCACACACACTCACACCTAGGGGCAATTTAGCATGCCCAATTGGCCTGACTGCATGTCTTTGGACTGTGGGAGGAAACCCACGCAGATAATAATAATAATAATAATAATAATAATAATGTTTTATTATATGTAAAAATTATGATAATTAGAAGAAAAGAAATAAAAATGCAAATAAAATAACAATTGTTGTTTTAACTGTTGTTATTGTTACTGTTGTGTGTGTGTGGGTGTGTATATATATATATATATATATATAAAATTATTTTTCTTCCTCTCATTATCATTATGTTTACATATGTTTCTGTAATTATTCTAAGCAATTACTTTAGAATAATAATAGGAAGAATAATATATAGGTTATTATTATTGTTGTTGTTGTCATTTTGTTCTATATGTTCTATATGTTTATACATATAATGAAGGGCAGGAAATAGATGTTGTTGGAGTGCCAAACGACCATTTGTCCTGATGACCTTGGTGACCCTGAGGCTCTTCCTGCCGTTCCTGCTACAAAAATACAACAGCCAAGCCTGAGCAGTTCTCTTGTTCACTCTCACCTCCTGTAATCACTTTCACGTTACATAAACAGGACGGCTTCTTTTCTTCCTCGGCTGAGCAGAGACGGAGAGAGCAGGTGTGAGTGCCCTCAGGCCTGTTGAGCAATGCTTCCTGTAGTGCTACTGTACTTCATCCACTGGTTTAACAGCCACATCTCTCATCTGCTGCAATTAAACCAACAAATAGCTACCGGTCGCCACACCTGACGCCAGGCCGCGCACTGTAAATGCATGCCGTCCCGCCCCGGTATAGAATTCTGCAATTATTTGGGTGGTGGATCATTCTCAGCACTGCTTTAATAGAAACACCTACCTTCACTTCCACACACTGGCTACTTTATTAGAAACACCTACCTTTACTTTTACTCACTGGCCACTTTAATAGAAACACCTACCTTTGCTTCCACACACTGGCCACTTTAAATTTTAAAAAGAAAACAATAATAATTTAGTAAGTTACGTATAGTAACGTAAGTTTATGTATATAGTAAAAATTGTTCTCGTATTGGGTGAGGGAGTAGAAGTTAGGCTAACTTTCCGGTGGGCCGAATCAAATGTCTGGCACTTTTGACTTATCCCAAAATCTCCCCAATTAATCCTAAAGGTGTTCAATGGACATTAATCTCTTTAACTCACCCCAAAGGTCATTCAGTAGAGCTTCATCACTCCAGCTCATTCCAGATGTCTTCACTGGAGCCTCATCACTCAAACAAAATTTGCAGCCCTCGTACATTGTGTGGAGGTACTTAAGGCTTCACTGTATGCGTTTTGGAGGATTTGGAGACCTCTGTGGTGGAAATGTGTAATTGCACGCAATGTGGGGCCAGACATTTTGCAGTGTCGGTTGTGTTTCGGACCCCTTCCCTAAGGAGGTGAATCTCATTTAAAGAGCATTCAAAGAGAACTCGGTCAAAACTTGTGAATTATCTACTATTGTCTTCATCAAATCTTCATCAGTATAAAGTTCATTTTGCATTTGCGACCCGAACATCGAGCTGGGCCTTCTTTCTGAGACTGTGCATGCGACGTTGTTAATGCTTGAACACGTATGATGTGGTTCGAAAGGCTGACCCGGCTGTTAAATGACTATTTCAGGTTTTACAGGGCGACTCGCAGCGGCATATTTTAGCGTGTTCATTTTCTCCTGATTCAGTAGAGCTACTTCTCTTAGCTTTAAGAAATAATACTAGCTCAGCTTTCAGAACTTTTTTAGGAAAAAATTGTCCAAAAATGGTTCTATGATATCGCTCCAAAGCATTTGTTCTTCTTTATAAAGTGTATGCTGATGTCTGTAGAAAAGTTTCCTTCTCTTCTCCTTCCACTCTCTCTCCTTTTCTCTTTCTATCTCTCTCGCTCTCCTTCTCTCTCAATCTTCTTCAGTGTATCCACTCAAGCGTGTGTAGTCAATTACACTGTGTGTTAATGAGGAGATAAATCTAATTGCGCTCTCTCTCTCACTCTCACTCTCCCTCTCTCTCTGGTTCTCCTTAAGATGAGATGGGGACCCCCCACCACCCCCACCAAATGCTCCTTCTCTCCGGATCCATTTTCCTCCCTCATCCCTCAAATGTCTGGATGTGTGTGTGTGTGTGTTGTGTATGTTGCTGCACTGTGGTGGTGCTGAGATAAATCCTGATTGCCAGCAGGGCAGATAGCTGTGGCTGATAGTTCAGGGGGATTGGCTTGTTAATTGGAGCTCTGAGCTGGATCTCCACTGGGATTGAGTGGGTGATCTGGTGTGTGTGTGTGTGTGTGTGTGTGTGTGTGTGTGTTGGAGGGTTGGAGTCTGGGTGGTCCGCGCTAGCTGCTAAACTCACACAGCTGCTGCTGCTGTGCCTGCCGTTGGTTAAGCATGAGTAAAGACCGAGCTGTGGGATAACGTTGCTGAAAGCCCCCTGTGGTAGGACATCAGCCTATGAACCCTTTTCAACAGGAATCTCTTGACTTCATAGCAATTTCAGCAAAGTCAGCAAAATAGGCCCACCATCCATTTTATTAGGAACACTTACATGTACTTCAACTCTCTGACCACTTAGAAATGGCCAATCACTGACCCCTTTATTGAAAACACCAACCTTTACATCCACTCACTGGCCACTTTATTAGAAACACCAACCTTGTACTTCCACTCACTGTCCACTTTAATAGAAACACCTCCCTTCCACTCACTAGCCACTTTATTAGAAACACCAACCTTGTACTTCCACTCACTGGCCATTTTAGTGGCAACACCTGCCTTTACTTCCACACACTGGCGACTTTATTAGAAACACCTACCTTTGCTTCCACTCACTTGCCAAAAACGCTAGAAACGCCTACCCATATGTTCACTGGCCACTTTATTAGAAACATCTGTCAGTACTTCCACTCACGTGCCACTATATTATATATACTTACCCTGTATGTCCACTTACTGGCCATTTTAATAGAAACAACCTTTACGTCCACTCTCTAGCCACTTGGGTGACCTACATTATCAGTCCACTAGATATACTACACTTCAAAAGTTTGGAGTCAATGTTTTTAATAATTTAGGGTCAATGTTTAATGCAGAAAAGTATATAAAATGATTCCAATATACTTTGTCTTGTGCAATTAGATGTGTCCAGACAGATAAACAGAGCCGAAGATGACAGGTGATTCCAAACTTTTGATTGGTGAATGCTAGTGTACGCCTGGATGATGGAGACAGAATAAGTTCTATATTCGGACTGCGTGAGGGTGGCACATTAGGACGCTTATGGAGCGCTCATCAGGTTCATCGGAGACGCTCCACCCTGCCCACAGCGCACTCGATGGAAATTTCGCTGATTGTGGAGAGTGCTCATTTGCTGAGTGCCGCTGTTAGGGACGCTTGACTTCGGCGCGCCAAGCGTAAATCCTAAGTGGCGTGCGATAATAGCGGCCTTTGGCGACTGTCGTTTTGGAGAGGCTAGTACTGTGATAGAGATTAACACTTTTTTCGAGGGAGAGATTGAAAGAAAGGCGAGAAAGAGGCGCAATCTGTGAAAGACTGTAAGGTGCAATATACAATATGTCCATAAATATCTACACAACCCTTTCAGTTATTATGGATTTGGCTGTTTTGAGTCAGCAGTAGGCTTGCCCATTGTTGATGAAGGTGCTAAAATGCGTGCACACAGCCTTGAAATCTTAGAGAAAAGCAGTGCCAGTAGAACAGGGTGCTCTGGAACAGCCGTTACCATATACATATTCTTCACTGTAGAGCAAAGGAATTGTCTTCTCTGAAGTGATGAAGTTCCATTGAACACTTCAGAGATCAGTTGTGAGAGATGAAACTGCACTGTACATCCTTGGAATGAGTTGAAGTGGTGAAGCTCTTTTAAAAACTTTTGGGATTAGTTGGAATGATAAAGCTCCCCTGAACGTCTTTGGAGTTGGCAAGCTGAAGTCCGATCGAACACCTTTGGGATGAGTTGAAGAGACGAGTCTCCACTGAACACTGAACACCTTTGGGACAAGTTAGAGATGAAGCTCCAATGAACTACTTTGGGACGAGTTGGAGTGAAGAATCTTCAGTGAACTACTTTGGGACGATTCACGGGTTGGGTTGGGAACACAAAGCTCCGATGAACTCTTTTCCTATGAGTTGGAGTGATGAAGCTCTGTTGAACATCTTAAAGATGAGCTGGAGGTCAAAATTGTTCTACTGAGCAGTTTTGAGGTGAGTCGGAGTGACGAAGCCCCACTGAACTCCTTTGGGACGAGTTGGAATAATGAAGCTCCGCTGAGGATAATGAAGCTCTGCAGTAACTAAACTTCATGAACACCTTTGGGTTGCGTCGGAAACTCTAGTGAACTTCTTTGGGACGAGAAGCTCCAGTGAAGACATTTGGGATGAGCTGGAGTGATGAAGCTCCACTGTACATCCTTGGAACGAGTTGAAGTGGTGAAGTGCTTTTAAAAACCTTTGAGATTAGTTGGAATAATGAAGCTCCAGCGAAGACATTTGGGTTGATCTGGAGTGATGAAGCTCTGTTGAATGCCGTTGGGATGAGTTGAAGAGATTCCATTGAACACCTTTAGGATTAATTGGGGAGATTTTGGGATATGTTGGAGCGGTGAATATGCAGTGGACACCTTTAGGATGAGCTGGAGCGATGATGCTCTTAGAAATGAGTTGAAGCTATGAACCATTGAACACCTTATGAATGAGTTAGAGTGATGAAGTGCTAATGAACTACTTTGGAACGAGTTGGAGTGATGAAGGTCCAGTGAACTACTTTGGAATGAGTTGCAGTGATGAAGCTCCAATGAACTACTTTGGAACGAGTTGGAGTGATGAAGCTCTATTGCACACCTTTGGGATGAGTTGAAAAGACAAAGCCCCAGTGAACTTCTTTGCTACAAGTTGAAGCTCCGTGGAACACCTTCAGCATGAGCTGGAGGTCAAAAGTGTTCAACTGAACACTTCTGAAATGCATCGGAGTGATGAAGCCACACTGAACTCCTTTGGGACAAGTTGGAATAATGAGGCTCCATTGAACTCCTTTCTTGTGGATGAGCTAGAGGGATGAAGCTCAGCTAAACTCCTTTTGGATGAGCTGAAGTAATTAAACTTTATTGAACACCCTTGAGTTGATTCGAAAAGACAAAGCTCCAGTGAACTCCTTTGGGACGAGTTGGAGTGATGAAGCTCTGCTGAACACCCTTGGGACGCGGTGGAGTGCCATCTGTTATGCAGAACTAACCACCCACCATTATTGAAAACATTGATTACCGAGCTTCCTGGCCTTGCTAACGGTCTGAATGGCTTCACAGCCTACCAGCAACATTCCAACATCTACTGCAAAGACTTCCCAGAGGAGTAGAGGCTATTACTCTGGCAAAAGGGGGGCCAACTTGCTGTTAATACCCTTGATTTTAGAAGAGATGTTGAACAAGCAGGCATCTGGGGACTCTTAGACATTTTTGCAGAATGTATCAGTGTATCTTAGCTGAGGAGAAAGAGTAGATTACTTGGAGCTTGTGAGTATATGGGTGTGTGTTCTCTGCTGGAGCTTCTGCTCGCTCGGAGGGCTGTGATTGGCTCAGCAGGGAAGGATGAGGGAGAGGTCGATGAGGAGGAAATAAACTAAACTCAGTCTCCTGCTAGCATCCCCCCCACCATTCAGACACACCCAAGCACTCAATACTCTCTGACACAAACACATCCGTGTTAGGCTTATACACGTCCAGCCAATTAGAATCTTCCTCTCTCAGATGTGATCGATGCCTAACCTGCCATGACACATCTTGGTACCCATCCTTTTTACAGAATAGAGGTGTAAAAATGCATCAGTACATAGTGGCACATTGATCTGAAGGTGACGATCAATTTTGGTATGTCAGAATTGTTTGTAATCGATTGTAATGTTGTGCGCCACATAGTCTGGTTGAGCATGAGTTATTCACCATACTTGCGTCATTCTGAGGAACAGGAATTATCGCTTAATTCAAAGCTGAAGGAACTACTTTTTTGGCGGAACAAATTGCTGATTTTAGAAATGTTTATTTGAAACAATGTCTAGGACTTGTGTGCTTGTTCACTTGAAATTCTATTGCGACCAGTCACAGATGTAAAGTTATTCAATGACATTTACAGCTTTTGGCAGATGCTCTTATCCACAGCGACTTACAATTTGATCATTTTACACAAGTAGGCAAAGGTAGTGTTAGGAGTCTTGCCCAAGGACTCTTATTGGTATAAGTGCAGGGTGCTTGCCCAGGCAGGGGATCGAACCCCAATGCACAGAAGGCAGAGATGTTACCCACTACACTACACCAACCACACTACTATGATTCACCCCTCCTGTACTGTTGCATAAACACTCGATGAAGTATGTGTCAATTTGTGGCCAAAATTGGTGGGCTTTTTGCACAGTTGAAAATCTACCACCCACCCCCCCATAAACTTGCTGTATTGTTTTCATTGTGTAGTTATACAATTCCGAATCACACCGACAAATCAAATTGTGGTGAAATGTTGAGTCGCTTCTGAAAGAATCTTAATCGAATCATTGCGAGGTGAGAGATTTGCCCCTCTGATACAGAAGTAGTCTACAGAGCTCCAAGCTAAAGCTGGACAAACCCACCAGAACACCTTCCATTAGATGAACTAATTCCCCTCCGTTGGTTCACTACAAACGAAGCATGCGGTCCACAACCCAAGAATAGTGCCTGGAGACTCGAGGGGCTTGGTCACGTTCAATGGAGCGGCAGGCAGACAGAAGCTGAATCTTAACACCGGGCCCTCTTTTCGATCAGCTCGAGGTCTTATTGGACTTTTCTTCCCTGAGGGCTACTTAGAGCCGAGCTAGGGCAGAGAGAAGGGAAGATGGACAAGAAATAGAGAGGATAAATGAGTTGGCCAGTGGATGCAAACTTCTGAAGATGCACTCACCATTCTTAATGTATTTGTTAGCCCCCCAACTAGCGTCAGCGGCGCAAGGTTCGATGCAGTTCACGGGAGGTCGAAAGAACTGGCTTGTCTTTACAGGGGCGGTCTTTGCCCCAGGCAAAGGTAGGCAGCCGCCTAGGGCTCTCATGAGCCAAGGGCCCAATTAAACGCAACTTGGGTATATTGTATACTGTGTTGATGTTACATATACAGATATACCATATGTAATAATACACAACATATGTACATTATTAAAATAGCTGCTATTTGCAATTGTGGTGGTTATTGTCAAGAATGGAAATGCAGCCCCAACTCCACCCCCCGTTTATGGTTTTAATGGACTAATTCATGTTGTATGTGATGACACAACTGCATAAGTGCATTCTGGGTGTTGAGAAGGTAAAATGCTAGCGTTAATGTTCGCACAGAGAGCTCCAGGGAAGTAATTCATTTCAAGATAGTATTGGGATTATGTTGCTTATTACGTCTTGGAAAAGGTAGTCTCCTTTTTGCAGTGTATGTGCATCCGGAGGTCCCCGGTCCTGTCTTTTGCCGAGGGCCCCAGGACTACAAGACCGCCCTGTGTCTTCAAAGCAATAGCTAAGCTTAAAAGCTGTAGTTTGAGAAATTTATAAATTTCCTCTTGCTCCAGTTGTATCCGATCAACCAAGACCAGTTTGTTATCTGAACTTTCTGATACTATATGATTGTGTACTGTTGTCCATAAAAATGCACAGAAGTACGTCGTATAGTTAAAAACAGAAGTAGCAGCCATCTTGAAGTCTGAATTTTGTCTGTACTTTTGTCCATTTTCATAGTTAGCAGTATGTTATACGGTGTCAAAAACCACTAAGCAGGTCGATTTGAAAAAATGTATAATAAATTAGTACTCAAAATGAGTATTAGAATAAACCCTGTATTTTAGTTGTTCAGTTTTGAGACAGTTATGCTGTGTAATTTATTGCAGCGCTGTTCTCTTGTTCTCTTGTCCAGTTCGGCAAGGCTTCACATAAGAAGCCCTTTATCGTAAAATTTATGTACAAAAACCTCCATTCATGGGCTGAATGAAGCGCTACACGCAGTACATACAGTTTTCAAAAGAAAGAGGTAAAACAACATGAACCGTTCAGTTGGCTAGCTTGTAGTTTGAATAGCAAGTAAGCTAGCTGTTACAGACTAAAGACTGACCACCTGTTTTGAGTGGTTGGAAAAAGGAGGGGAAAGCTCGTACCACTCAACATGGCACCTACTTACAGGGAAAGTCCCACACTTCAGTAAGTAGAGCCAGTTGGCTTGCTGGTAAATCCACAAGCTGGAAAAGCCCCCCTCCGTTGTGGAGTTCTGCGCAGTAGCCAGAACAACTGGAAAAACACATTTTTTTTGTGCGTTGAGCTAAACACTGCAATCCATTGATCAGGTCTTTTTTTCAGTGATTTCAAATATGTTTTTAAAATGGTAATTTGGCCTTCAGTTTTGCGTTTAAGTCTCTTCCCATTCAAAGAGATTGGAGCCTGGTCTTGTATAACTGGACTGGCGGCATTGCCAAGATGGCCACCGAATGGACAGACGTTCCTATAAGGACTTTGCTGTAGCACTTCAGTTCTGTTATGTCTCTCTACAATACCGTACAGTGGCATCTCAGTAGGCTACGTTTGTCGATACAGTAAAAATAAGGATGTGGCATGTAGAAAAATCAGCCTCAACAGCTTACTGGGAAGCACTGCTGCGCTATGAATGCTCTAACTCTAACTGAGCAAGACGCTCATGCCATGCACAGGTGAGGTGGGGCTTGGTAATTGCATTGAAGAAGCAGTCGTAAGAAGCCGAGGCGATTCATGGGCCCGTACCAAGTGCATGGCCTGAGTACCCAGGCGCTACGCCCTGCCTTCTGTGTCCTCAGAGTCCTATTTATCAAAAGGGCTCAATACAATCTGGTCAGATTGGACAGGGGGAACAGGAACTAGCGGACAGCAAGGAAGGAACCGTCCACTTGGGGAGTCGCTTGTTTCAATGAATCTATACGGAGTGATTTCCAAATGATTTGAGCAGAAAGATTAGGTTTATTAAAAATGCCTGGGCCTTTATTGGTCTGTGCCTGCCGCCACTTGCACAGAGGGACCATTGTGAGGAAAGCATCACAAACAGTGAGACGGAGGGAAAAGACAGAGCGAGCGAACCATTGGCCACTGGCTGCACAACCATGTCTCGTTGTTGTGTCATGAGTCATAGCCTCTATTATTGTCTCATGAATATTGAGTTGCGCTGGCTGTTTTCTATTATATCACAGAAATTATGTCATCCTGCAGACCGTACATAAACGTTGGTGCACTGAATCAACATTAAATGGCTGCATTGTTGTGGCGAGGGGGTGTGTAGCAATTGGCCTGTGATATATGTAAGAATGAAGAATGCAACGCAAAACCTCCATCAGCCTCTGGCAGTTAACCGCCATCGCCCTCCCCCTTCCACCGGCGCAGCCCATCACCCCATAAAAACCTTTGTGTGATTTGAGCCGTCCAAAACACGCTGGGAAGGAGGAGGAAGGTTCGCACGTCGTCTGGTTGGAGATGCGGAGGCGTCCGAGCCCTTTTCTGACAGAGGGAAAGGCCACGAGCGTCATTCCGTCTACAGGGAAATGAATTCTTGTGATGTTTGTACATCTGTGACGGCACTCCTCTACCTCACCTTTATTGAATCTGCTTTAACTTTTATGTTTTTTCACGGCCGGGGATGTGGTGTCTAATTCTGATATTAAGAGTATCCATAAATTAATGCACACTTGTTTAACAGAAACAGGTTTTTCACCTCCTAAAGCATCATTATGCTTAAATATGATGGTGCTAGCATGCTAAAAACATAGCAGTAGAAGCTACTGAGCAGAGGTGTGCATTTGAAAGCATGTTACTGTATTCAAATCTTGCTGAGGGCCTTGAATGAGCTAATGCTACTGCTAATCTGCTTTAACTCATTTTTTTTCATGGCCAGGGCTGTGCAGTCTAATTCTGATATTAAGAGTATCCATAAATTAATACAAATTTGTTGAACAGAAACAGGTTTTTCACCTCATAAAGCGTCATTATGCACAAATATGATGGTGCTGATAGCTAAAAATATAGTAGCAAAGGCTAGCAAGCAGAGGTCCGCATTCGAAAGCATGTTACTTTGTTCAAAACTTGCTGAGGGAAATGTTGCTGAGGGCCTTGAATGAACTAATGCTAATCTGCTTTAACTTTTTTTTTTTTTTTTTCATGGCTAAGGATGTGCAGTCAAATACTAATATTAGAGAATCCATACAAGTTAATGAACGGATATAATACTTTTAACAGAAACAAGCTTTTCACCTCATAAAGCATCATTATACACAAACACGATGGCGCCAGCATGCTAAAAATATAGCAGCAGAAGCTAGCAGGCGGAGAGCTGGCTGAGGGAAATCTTGCCAAGGGCCTTGAATGAGCTAATGCTAATGCTAATCTGCTTTAACT
>JAILXH010044983.1:0-11084 GCA_023558415.1 Piaractus mesopotamicus
TCTCTCTCTCTCTCTCTCTCTCTCTCTCTCTCTCTCTCTCTCTCTCTCTCTCTCTCAGCATAGCTGCATCGGGAATAGCTTCGGATTTTAAAGGGTGGGTAAACGTGCCCTGAACAAAACAATAATATCTGTCTGCAGAGCCACAGTTTCACGCCAGCAGTTTTACTCCAGCACATTCAAGCCAGTGGCATTCATCGCATGTGCCGAAACTTCTGTTTTTTCTTAGCGAGTTTTAGGCTAATCAACATTTTAGTCGTTTTAAGTGGGTTTCCAGTAAATTTGTGATAAATTTGCGTTGGGCTAACGTTACATTTTAAGCTTTAGTCTAAAACAAACTTTGGTTTAAAAGCATATAGAGATTCACAGGGTAAATATTACACGAACTACAGCTGATGTAGCTTTGGTAAACTCATGGGTTATGTAGACATGTAGCTTAATTAACTTACCCTTAATACAGGGGCTTTGTGTTTTACATTACATGTGCAGGAATAAAACTTTACCTTGAACAGGTTTAAACTGAGCATAAAATTAAGCTTTAGGCTAAAATAAACTTCAGTTTTTTAATGTATCCCTGCTGAAAAACCCACAAAAAACTATTAAGTGTTTCTATTTGTTTCTGTTGGTTTTGTAATGTGTTTTGGTTTATGGTTTAACCAGTTACCAATGGTTGATTTTTGTATATTGGCAGCGGTATCTTTTCCTCAATAATAATATGCATGGCGACATAAAACCAGCACAAACAGTCACTGCTTACATCAGAGACGTTATAAATGAGGAGACCGGCCACTGGTTGAATGTGAATGGGAACGCTGGTAACACTTAATTTTCCTATAAGGACTTTGTTTACATGGCATAATCACGCTGTCCTACTGCGCATGCGTTCCACTGGCCTGAAACTGCTGGAGTGAAAGTGCGGGTGTAAATCTTTCTCATACAAAGCCATGGATGATGAGGGGGAGGTGTCAGGTTGGTGGAATTTCAAAGGATCTTTCCTCTTGCTTGTTCACCTTGTGTTAAGCATTTCTACAGTAGCAGCAGTAGCAAGAGGAACTTTAGCTCAGGTGGGCTGATGTTAACAGTTGTTTAGAGGAGGGTGAATGCTATTTTCTGCCAAGTTTAATCAGCAGTTCCGCAAAGATGCACTGATAAATACTCTTAGGGGGGTTCCAACTGGAACTTGCATTTTTTGCAAACTGTCACAAGTGATTTTTCTGTTCTGACCAATCAGACGTAAAGGAAGGTAGGCCTTTAGTGAAGGTTACAGTTGCTGAGTACCTTGAACTGTATGATTTCACAGATCAAATTTAGCACAACATAAATAAAAAGTGACTTTTTAAAATGTTTTTGCTACTAGCAGCAGCACACTTTCAAGTTAAATGATCACTTTCTAAAAGGTGACAACTTTCAGCCTGTACATATCAAGCTGGCACAGCTGATTGACAGTTACAATGCTAGTGTAGCTTAGCAACAGGGAGATGTGCATCTAGAAGCAGCGTTCAAAAAAAGTGCAGTGTGAACCCTAAAGAAAAAAGGACTGTACAGTTTTCCACCAGAAAAATGCAGTGTGAATCCCCCCGTATTGTATTACAGCTGTGTACAATACCAGTTTTTCAATCCACTTAAGCTCTCAGTAACAAAGCAAAGCTCTGTAAAACCGTGTCTGCGGTATTCCATTTCAAGTTTTGTGAGCATTCAGGTTGGGTTTTAGTTCTAGTCAGCCCTGTTTAGGTTGGGTCTCAAAGTAGGAGGTTCGGGTTTCAGATTTACCAGTAGTTGAGCCTGTTCAGATTGAGTGCCAGAGTTGCTGGTTTGGGTTTTAAATTTAGTAGTGATTGGGCCTGTTTGGGTCAAGTCTCAATGTCATGGTTTTGGGTTTCAAATTTATCAGCAGTGGGGCCTACTCAGGTCAGTCTCAAAGTCGTGGTTGGGGTCGGGTTCGAGTTTCAGATTTTGCACCAATCGGGCCTGTTTGGGTCTGGTGTCAAAGTCACGGTTCAGGTCGGGTTTGAGTTTCAGATTTAGCAGTAGTTGGGCCTGTTTGGATCTGGTGTCAAAGTCACGGTTCAGGTTGGGTTTGAGTTTCAGATTTAGCCGTAGTCGGGCCTGTTTGGATCAGGTCTCAAAGTCACGGTTCAGGTCTGGTTTGTGTTTCAGATTTAGCTGTAGTCGGGCCTGCTGGGATCTGGTCTCAAAGTCACGGTTCGGGTCGGGGTCGGGCTCTTCAAATTCAAATTAATATTCATAGCCGTGCAGACCTCTAGCACACACACACTCCGAAATATATCTTATCTTTTGGCGCACAAGGGCCATCCGGTATCTACAAACTGGCTGCTTCCACAGACTGTACATTAAGCAATAGGTCATTGTTCAATACAAAAACGAACAAAGAAGCAGCATTTTTTTCTTCTTATTCAAACGGTTTCTGACTATGCTGTACTTATACTGCACATTCCACACTTACAGAAGGATGTGACATACATGCTTTTCTACACTAACTCCCTCCTTGCCTCGCTCTCTTTGTTATCACACACGAACAGAGTTTTTTCTATGTAGCTACCCACCACTTTCTCCTACGTAGATGTGTGGAAGCTCCGCTTTGCTGTGGGATCAACCACAGCCCACTTCCCTCCCATACAAACTCGGTGTCATCCTTGACAAGGCCCCGCCCACATCCTCCCCTGTAGCGCCCATGATGGACACATTACGCGCGCATATCTGCCTCCTCACATCTTCATCTCTGGCCTAACGTTTCACACGTCCGCCAGACGTGTACTGCGTTCACGGGCATTGAAGAAATGGACCTTTTGTTTGTTTTATTTTACTCCGTTTAGAGGACACTTTGTCACCTAGCCATGTCATTGCTGTGGATTTAATGAAATGCATGTTTTAATCAAACTTGTGTTGTGACTGGATCCTCTTAGTAACCATGTTACGCTCCTCCTGACAAATGTGCCCTTATCCATGTCTGCCTGTCATTTGATGCCATACGTTTCTTTATCGGTTGTAAACTGCACTTCTCGTCCCTCCTACAGCTGCGTGTAGTGGCTAATGTTGTCCTGAAGGGGGTACTGTGGGAGGGCGTCTTCAATTCAGCCTCAAAGCCACTTTAAAAGAAAAAAGTAAGAGATATCTGACTTGCAAATGGCCCATGAGCCCAAACTCAAAGGAATCTTGAGGTGTAACGGTTAATCACACTTTATTTTTGAGTCACTTTTATGAAATGCATAATAAGAACTATGTTCCTATTACGTTTTTCCAAACCAACATCAAAACCAATGTATTTATACCTTATGTAATGGCCTTTGATTGTTAGGCCTATATAATGGGGTCTGCGTCAGATCTGTCTGATGAATCCGGGAATAAATGTTATGATGCAGTACTTAATTCTCAGAAGCCACGGTCGCCTAGTGGGGAGAACGACACAAAAAAGGCGCAAAAGAGAGAGAACTGGAGAATTAACTTCACTCAGCCTCACTGTAAAAGCAATATAAAGCCACTGAAAAAGAACGGTCCTTATCATAGCACTTCCCAATAGATTGATTGGAAGGACACACAAACAAGTTATTTTGGCTCTGTATGTAATAGTGTGGGGAATGTGTTGGGGAGGGTTATTTTTTAAAAGAAAATAAAAGTTGTTTTTTTTTATTAAATATGTTTTATAATGTGTCCATTTTTATGTCAGTGTCATCAAACACGTATGCATCTTTTAAAATTTGATTCATCTCTAGCTTTTAGCTATTAAACACAAATAAAGGGTTAGAGATACAGTTCCTAGGTTGGTTTGATAATTGTGTACCTTTGGTTTAAGATCGAAGGTGTATTTATAAAACATAAGAATGATAATTTATATATATCAAGGGTATAATGATTTATAAAATTTTTAATTCAATATGATACTGTACATTTTCTGATATAGGTAAAATAAAGTGTGGCTGAAAATGTGGCCTACATTAAGATGGCAGTGTTTCCATTTTCAGTTTATTAGAGCATTTAACGCTGTAAAAGTGCAATATTTGAAACAAAAGTTGGGTTTAAAGTGTCCTGATCATATATACACACACGCACACACTATGTTTTATGTATTCCTAACAGGGTCTGGAGGTGTGGACTCTGTAATTATATATTGTGTCATTTTTATATATAGTCATACATGATTATGGCTATATATAATCGCTCTTTGTAATAAAAACATACGTTGTACTTCAATTTAAAATGATGTGAAAACTGAGAAAAAGTACTATTACACTGACGTCTGTTTCTCTTCATTTGGCACAAACCTCTCCTCCTTAACCTCTCGTCCTCAATGCACCAATCAGCGTTCTCTTCTTCTGCGTACCGACCAATGAGAATGCGTTTATTTTTTTTCCACCACCAGTCAGCGCTCGTCTCTGAGTGGTTCCCATGTCGTCGTCACGGAGGCTCGGGCTCCCCATATTTAGCTCTTTGGTCGCGGCGGAGCGCTGACAAACCGGGCTGGAGCGAAAAAAAACGACAAAACACAAAAGTGGGAGTCGACATTTTAATAACTTACCACCCTGACAGGGCCGCGGAGAATCCAGACGCTGAGAAAAAACACAGTCTGAGCAATAAAACCGTCAACTTTTTGGAGACAGTCAAGCAGACTTGACGAAGAAACCGTCGCTTTTTCAGATGGGAATTTTGGCTAGCGAGCTAGTTAGCATGGCAACCAGCTAACGTTAGCTCAGCTCAGCTCCGCTCCGTCGACGAGACGAGAGAAGCCGACAACTTTTACCCCTTTCTTTAAAATAACGAGCATATATGCGCCATAGGCTCGTCAGGAAATGTTTGCTGAATGTCTAATCTTCTAGCTAATCGTTATTCCGGACTCTGAATCTCGCACGTCAGCTTAACTTCTTAGCACGCTAGTTGGGCTAAGTTAGCTCGACGTTCGTAAATATAACGTTACAGTCAGTGTGAACGTGTGGATATCGGAGTCTTCTTCTCCAGAAATATTAGGATTTACACCTCGGGCCCCCGTCCAGAAGGGGCAGGAGTCCATCCACGGTCCAAGAGGACGCACACAACTTGCCTGACCTGTCACACTTGGCTTCGGTGGCCGAGCAGCGACCTGCTTCGGTCCGGACCTCCGGAGTTTTCTTAGCCGAGTTCATCAACTAGGAGCCGGGACAGACGGAACCGGACAGAGACCCCCATGAATGGAAATCGGAACTACAGGTTAGTTTGTCTAAAATACGTATGCTTTTGAAAAGGTGCTTACTGAGTTAGCAAACTCCTCCAACTTCGCTTTCTGAGAGCTTCGGTAACGTAGCGTTAGGTTAGCTAGCTTAACAGACTTGGCTTGTTGCTGTGTAGCGTTAAGTTAGTGAAGTCCTCTGAGACATTTTCTGAGTAGTTTAACACTTCAGTAACGTTATGCTCATAAAAATAGTCCTTCAAGGGTTCTTTAGTAAATGCAATGGCTTATAAGATACTTCTTTAGTAAAGGTTATTTAGAACCTTGACTTCTGTAGCTGTATAACCCTTTGCATGCTTAAATGAATCTTTCCATGATGAAATGGTTCTTCAGATTGATGGAGAATGCATTGTATATAGGTCCTTTTTGATGTCAAGCTTGTAACAGTAGCAGAACTCTTACCAGTATGTACCAGTACTCGTTACCAGTATGTTTTGAGTTAACTGCTGTATCTCTATGGATGAACATGGGAAGTAAACCCATGTCCTTCGGGAAAAGGAGCTTAAGCCCTGTTTGATGGGACCATTTATTTATTATTAGTATTATGAACAGAGCTCCAACATCTAGTTTTACCTGTGGTGGAAATATCATCCTTCAGTTTGTAAACTGAATATTCTGAATAAAACTGTCCATAGTAGGTGAACTAACCCATTGAGTGTTCTAAAACCGGAAGTGTTCTGTAAGTAGTTATACTTGTATCTAAATATAGGTCTGTCCTAGGTACGCACGTGTAGGTATGTACTGAGGAGCATCAAAGCTTCTGAATGCTCCCAAGTTTCTTTGCTGTAAACATTGCTAAAACAAAGCTGGTTGAAGTAAGATTACAACTTCGTGTTTTAGCACATGTCTGTTATCAAGAGAGGTGGGTAGAAGAGCCTGAAATCATTCTCTCTAGTAAAAGTATGATTTTCTCCAGGTGGAACCAACATGAGTAAGAAAGATTCAATACCGCTCCAGTTGAACTTCTTAGTACATTCTGTATCTGCTAGTAGTGCTGAGGTTAGTTAGGCTGTATTCTTCTCAGTTTAGATTGTTGTGGTCTAAAATAAGAAGATAAAGCTCCAAAGTGAGAGCTGTGAGCAACAGCCAAGTCATTGAGGAGCTCAACCAACTGTACTAAATGTAAAGAACTGGAATGTAATTGATTAAAAAAAAAAAAGATTTCTTTCTTTGTTATGCATTATATTTGTGCATAACATTAGCACGTCAACGTGTTAATGCCCGTATCTGAAATTTTAAGTGTTCTCTGGTTCATATCTTCTCTGAACCTTCCAGAACACACATTTAAAGAAACTTTTCAAGCAGATCTAATTTTCTATGGCTAAAAAGTGAGTTCATGTAATTTATGCTGTCATATCTAGTCTTTTGGTCTCATGAGACTACGTTTTTTGTGAATTTAAAGAATGAAAGTTGAATGTAATCAACAAAAAAAATCTAGTTTATATTGTTAGATGTTCATCACTTTAGACCAGTCAGAACAAGTTCTGTGGCATCGTTCCATAGATTACTAGGTTTAGTTGTTGGACATGAATGAGCTCTATTTGAAAAGTATCAGATCTGTCCGAATACCTCTTATGTAAGCAACGTGCTATGTCTAACTATTTCCCATCCACCTCTGCTGGACTGAGTCAGTGTACTTTTGGTGGACAGGTGGGTCTGTCCTCCTAAGTGTCTATGGCATAAGTTGGAAAAACCCCTCCCAGTTGAGAGATGATGTGCGATAAGGTTAATTTTCAATAGAAGCGAAAGCACAAGGGGGGGAGGGGGTTTCCCCCAAAAAGATTGTTCAGTGCTCGTCATGTCTCAGCTTGAATAGTAATTCTGTTATTTACTTCAATTGAGTGGCTGAGGAGTAGAAACAGATGACATCATTCTGGACATTTTACTTATTTCATACTTTTACTTGAAAACTTCCTGACTAATGTTAATCATTTATTTGTTATGATTGGAGAGTGGTGTGAGCTAAATTTGCATAACCACAGTGATGGAGCATAGAAATAGCACCACAAGAAGGTATTGTGAGATTAGAGGTTTCAAAAGGACAGAGATCACTCACCTGCATGTGACTTTTAACCTGGCTAATCTTAATTGACCTTAAATATGTTGTGTGTTATCTTTACCGTGACATTTGACTTTAACATTTCTGATGTTTCCTTTCATGTCATGCTAATCAATTGAAAAAAAAACTACAGATCGCTATTTAACTCTGCATGACCGGAAGCCGCACAGTTGTGTGAGCTGAATGATAATACAGCGGATTTCTTTTGCATAATTTTTGAGACATTTGTTTAATGTTGATTAACTAGAATGATGATCATATTCACATATTTATGGATTTCAAGTTCAGAGCTTTAGCTCTCAATGTTTAGAATATAACGGAGGTAGTCTGTGTAGTGTATGATGGTTGGGTTTTTGTTACTGTGGAAAGTGGAAAACTCTGCAGATGCAAACACAATAATAATTTTTTATCAAAGATAAACTTGTATGCTATCCACTCTGTTTTCTAAATAAACTTGTCTTGAATTGAAATGTAGGCTTCCTCCAATATGAATATGTATATGATGATTTAGTTGCAAAATGCTACAGCGTTTCTGTTTAGAGAAGACACTGATCCTATACTTGGTATTGATATCGTACTGATGCCATCAAAAAATGCAGGGTCTTATCCAGACTCCAGCATTACTAAAACATCCTAACTAAACTCGTGTTAATGTTGACGAAAAGTTGTCAGATAAAATAGTACAGTGATGGCAGTGAAATTGGAGAGCAGCGACGCTCTGATAAACAAAACAAAGCTCTGTCACAACATTCTTAACTTCCAGTTTACGCTTTAGTTTTCAGTCAGTAACAGTAGCTGAAGTTAGCTGTCTTTCTAGCTTGATTACCTTGTGTTTACGTTTCAGCTGTGTGAGTATGGTCGGTTGCTAGGTAACAGACATGACAGTTGATTGTCAACTTCGATCGAGTAAGTGAAGATTTCCTAACATGAGATAAGATGCTGTAAGAAAAGATGAGATTCCTAAGTCAAAATAAGGTTTGCTTGTGTAATATGAATTTGTGAAAGATCTTATTTTGACCTCTCAGATCTTAAGTTAAGACAAAAAGATGTTAACATAAAAACAAATATTTCGTCCTGTAGGACAGTAGAGTGTTTTAAACATTCCATGTTTAGATGGTCAGAATCAGCAACAGCCGATATTCAGTTTTTATATTGTTATTAGCGTTGAAGAAACGTCATATCATACCATCTGTAATTTTGTGAGACGTTAGGTCAGTTGCAATATGAGCCTAGCGCTAACAAATCACACGCAAGTTTTACTGTAGCTGCAAAGAATGGGCGGAGGTATTTTGACCACCGAGCACTAAAATAAAATCGCAGGTGTTCACGCAGCCTGGCTAATCGCGGACGTTTTTGAGGAGCGCACTGAACCGTAAAACAAAAAATGCTCCAATCACTGCTAATCACAATTAATTATCGCAATCACTGTGTCGCTTAAAATAATTGCAGTTATTATTTTTTGTCGTTTAGAGAAAGCAAGCTTTTAGTGTGTGACTGAAAGGTAGAGCTGAAAGCTGTGGCGGTGGAGACATTCAGTGCTGAATGGGATGTGACTCAGTTTTCTCCTGTAGAAGCGTAGGAGAAGCCCTGTCGCGCCGTTTCAAGTGCGTGGTAAAATTGGTGCATGGACGGACCCCTTTGTTCAACATGACATGCTTAGCAGTGCGTGATGTACCAGGTGTTTCCTGTCATTGTGGGCGTCACCACAGGAACGAGGGACACCCCCAATGTATTTGTGCGTGAAGATGGTCTAGGTGGCTTCAGAGCTTGTTTGATGGTTTTCCTACACAGGTTCCTGTTGGGACTGCGCAGTCAGTGTGATTATAGACCTTTGTAATACTGATATCCTAGAAGTTTGCAAGACGTCAGCAATGTGCTAATTCAGTTCAGTAGGATTTGTTCAGTGGCACTTGAATGCTTTCCATGACCAAAATCTGACCCAGTAACACAAGTCATAAACTTTGCACACTGTTTGAAATGCAGAGAAATCATTTGTTAACAATGCTGACAAGCTGATGGCACCATTTTCAACTTGGTAGCCATGAAAACAGCCAAGTTGTGCTACTTGGCACATGTGCAGTAACATATAAGCCACAAGGCACAAAATAAGCCATAAGCCACAAAAGATAACATATGACCTATGAAAACTTGATTAGTGTAAAAAAGCAAAGAAACAGACACTGATGTCGTTTTAGAAGATGATTTATTTAATCTGAAAATGACTAATTTTAAAGTGTGTAGATAAACATAATTTTTGGTAACACAAAATTTATACCCGTTGGCCACTAGGGCTGTCTGGGCTCCCAATCAGCTACTCTGACGCTGCCCCCTGGGTTTGTCTATATATTGTTCAGTTTTGTAAAAATACATACATACGTACATACATACGTACATACATAAATCCCATTTTACCCCTTGCCCCTACCACTAGGGTTCTACCATCTAGGATTGAGCATTTTCTCAGTTAAAAATTAGAAATAACCATTGTATCATCTTTGTTTGTTATTTCAGTGTATTATGTATGTATAGTATGCTGATGTCTTGGTAGCTTGCTAAATTTCCCATTCCACCTTAAATGGAAGTCAGAACTGCTGCTCCATTTAAGGTGGAATGGGAAAATTCAAACAAGCTGGCAACAATAGCTGACTTTAGCTTCATATCATGGAAGAATTAGAGGTGGGCGATTATGTATAACTGTTGTATTTACTCGTGTTTTTTTTTTTTAATTTTTTTTAAGAGAAATGATTCACTGAACAAATAAAATAGTTTTTCCTCTCACCCAGAATATAATGGATCATACTAGACAGGTTTGGTATCTGAAGTTTGCTTCTTTTGTTTTGTGCATTAGCTGCAAAGCTAGTATTGCTTGTTAGCTACATTTATTCTTGTTGCCCCAGTGCAAAACCAGAGAAGCAACCTTTGGATGTAATACATGTCTTGGCTCATCAGCTACTTTTGGAGTATTTTTTATTTTTTGGTAGAGTTTTATTTCACCACATAGGCCTCTGAAAAGCCTTTTTTCCTCTCTGTTTGACCAAAGTAGCCCTCTGTGACTTTGATCCTGATATCTTTGAGTAGGTGCAAAAACAAACCATTCTAAAGTTGATTTGTGCAGTCTCTTCCTCTCTCTCTGTCTTTGTGTCTTTATTTATCTCTTTTATTTATTTATTTATTTATTTTTTGCTTTTTTGTCTCTTTCTTTCTCTCCTACCCACCCCCTACCCCAGTGTCCTCTTACTCCCCCTACCCCAGTGCCCTCTTACTCCCCCTTTAGACTTCCATAAGCAGACAGCATATCATGGCTGGTTTCTATGGAGAGTGCAGTTTGCAGTAAGGTCTGTTGTGGCTGGGGGTTGTCACCTCCTCCTCTTTTATCCATAGAAGTGGGGGACTCTCCTTTTCTTTTCCCCCTTTGAGATTGGAAACTGCAGCTTGACACAGTCCAACATGTTAGTTTTGTTTGTTTATTTGCTTTTTCCAATCTGAAAATAGGCTTAACATCCAACGTCATGATCTTGCGGAGGTGTTTGTTGGTCAGTTTGCCAGGTGCTCCGTCTCAGGACTGTTAAGCCGAATTCTTAGGGCCCTCTGGAGTAGGCTGTTGGAATGGGGAATATTTCGGAGCAGTAGCAAACAAATCTGACCGTGTGTAGAGAGAGAGGGGCCTCTCTCTGCAGGGGCAGTGGGGGCCTTTTTTCCTTCAAGATGTAGTGGAAGGTTCAGGGAGGTGCACTGTGTTCTAGAGAGATTATATATATATATATATATATATATATATATATATATATATATATATATAAAATTTATATT